>PVHX01017992.1:0-38364 GCA_004024805.1 Geosciurus inauris
ACCTATATGTGTTTAGATTCCCTGCAGGATTTCAATGCCACTCTTTTATGGGGGGGGTCAATATTAGTTGATCACAATACAAGGAATATATAGGTTCAAACTACGAAGGTCCTAATAGCTCCTAAATACTTTTACAGATTAGACACAGTATATAGCGATTATGAATTCTTGTGCAATCTACTATGTAACCAATAAGTTTGCACAGGGGTCTATTATTCCTATTGGTGAGTTAGGGACCGTGGAGGGTGGGGTGTAGGATAGAGTATTGGAGTAGTAGGAAGTGAGGGTACAATTATTAGATCTTAGAAAGCATGAAAGAGGAATACCAGTGGGGTTGGCTATTACTAGAGAGGGCAACAGTGAATTGTGGAAGACTGGTATGGAGGAAGAGATGAAGGGTACAGCAATTAATGATAGCAAGAAAAATACAACATAAGTAAGTGGGAGAAACAGGACTATCTGTAACTCTTCCGGTATTTGGTTGAAAAATCCCAGTCTATTATATCCCCCAGTAAAACAAATCTTTGGATTCACACCTGTTGGGGATTAGGGAGTAGGAAAATAGTGGGAGGGAAAGGAGGAGAGGATAGAGAAATAACGGAAAGAACAGAGTAATAAAGCAAAAAGATTGAAGAATAGAAATATTCGGAGAGAGAGGTAAAGGCTTAAGTGGAAAATGAGGGAAGAAGCGGTAGAAGAAAAAAACGGAAGAAGGAAAAAGAAAACAAAATAAAAACAAAAACAAAAAAGCGAAACAGCATAAAAAACAAAAACCCACAAAAACAAAGAAACAAACCAAATAAAAATACAAAGAGTTTCAATGTGAACAGACAGGTATGTTTCCTTTCACCTGCAGTAGGTGGCGTTGTTCGTTGCTTGCTGGACTTCGCTGGTGTTTTGGGGTGCGAGTTTTCTTAGCCTGGTGGAAGACTGGGTCGCTGGTAAAGCCTCGTCTAAGTTTATACAGAGTTGCTTTCCAATGTCCCCCTTTAGACTAGGCTCATCAGAGACTGGAGCAGCAGACTCTGGTCTCTTGTTGACTGGGCCCCCGTGGAAGTTCCTTTTAGCAGGCCTGCGTCCTCCGCGGCTTTGTTCCTCAGGCACTCTGGAATGCAGCTGGAGCAGACCCAAGCCGTCTTTGTGCTGAGTTGTCTTCGTGGCCTTTGTGGTGCGTCTCCTATCCTGAATTTGCGCTCCTCAGTGGCTGGCGGCTGGGGCCGTGGGTACACGCAATCCTGCTGTGGACCCTGTGTGGTAGGGAGGGCACTAGGGCTGGGAATCTGGAGTAGAAGCCGCCACTACCTGAGGCAGGTCCTGGGTTTTCGCTCCCAGCTAAGCCGCTGGGACCGCCTCGCGCGCGCTGGAGTGGATTCCGGGTTATCCGCTCCCAGAGGAGCCGCTAGTGCTGTCGCCCGGGGCCGCTTTCATTCCTGTGTTATCTCACAGCCGAGCAGCCCGGGCGATTTCAGCCAAGCTGCTGGAGTGTATTCTTGGGCTATCTGCTCCCAGCCCAGTCGGTGGGATCCTGACCGCAGCCATGCAGCTCCGGGCCGCTTTTGCCCACAGCCGTTGGCGTCGCGTTGTGTCGACGTCTGCTGGCTCTGCTTACACTTGCGAGTGAAATTTCCTGTTCTGGTGTTTGGAGAGCCGGGTGGAAAAAGGTTGTACTGCCGTTTTTGGTCTTTTGTTTGACGAGTTCGGCGACTGCGTCCGCCTACGCCACCATCTTGCCCCGCCTCCTCCAGTATTATTTTTTTGATGTGATCCCCAAGGCACAGGAAAGAAGAGCAAACAGAGATGTGAGTGCAGCCAACTATAAGGTTTCTGCACAGGAAAGGAAGCAATTAGCAGAGTGAAGAGACCACCTACAGAATAGGAGGAAATACCTGACAACTATTCATCTGGAATCTCTGATTTAAAAAAGGCAACCTAGATAACCCTGAAGGAAAAAAGAAAACCTATGTAATGACTATTGTATCACCTATTAGTCAGTATAATTGAAGCTGAATATGACTCATATAGTCCTGAGTGTTAATACCTCCATGGTGAAATGGCACCATGGAGGCTTATTGCTAAAATGATAAACAAGAGTCAAGCCTCCTTTTGGGCATTTGATTCACACCACGACTGGTATTAGAAAACTCTATTCATTTACCAATACTAATAATAAAATATTCAGATACCTGCACATTTGTGGTCTTCTGAGTATGCGGCCCTGAATAGGAAAACTTAGATTCTCCTCACTTTCAGTTTGCAAAGCAGAAATATGCAGTGTTTAAGCACTTAGACTTTGAAGTCAGACAGATCTTGGTTTAAAGCTGATTCAAGAGCTGAAAAGTTGTGTGACTTTGGATGAGTCATTTAACCATGTAAGCAAATGCAGATGACATTGACTATTTCATTAGTTTACAGTGAGGATTATTAACATAAAAATTTCCATTCTTAGTCTCACATCTGGGGATGGCCACTCAGTCTTTCCAGCTTCTCTGGCCAGGGCTTTACAATCATTCTTGACTCCTCTCTTCCTTTTATCCACATTCACTGAAACTAAATTCTATTAGCTTCATTTTCAAAATAAGCACAAAATCCAACCACTCCTCTAAATAAATTCATCATTAGTTCTTTGCCTTGATTTACTACTTTGCCTGAGGTGCTTCCTCCAGGTAGCACCAAGATTTGCTCAAAAGTCCCAGGGATGCCTACCCAGGGATCTTTAAAATATTCTATCCCCAACTCTGGACACCTTTACTCAATTCTACTTTTATGTTTACTATTATTTTCTAACATAGTGCATTATGTTTTCTGTTTCTCGTCTTATACCACAGGAATCTCAGCTCCTAAGGTCGGAGAATTGTTTTATCTTCAGATGTAGACCACATGTTTAGAATGTTCCAGCATTTCTTACACAGTGGATGTTCAATATGTATTCTTTTTTAAAAAATAAATGAACGATTCAAGCCTATAATAACCTAGTAAAATGCTAATGAAAATGCTTGGCATGTAGCTCATGTAGCTAATATTGAGTAAATGACAGTTTTTATTATTTTTGAAACATCTGAAAAGTTATTCCTATCTCAGTGTCCCCATCTAAACCTCCGCATGGTATTTTTTGCTTCTCAACAAACCTAAGCCTTACTGTAGCCCTGAGAAGAGTGAGGCTGGGATTGCTCCTTACTGTGTCAAAGAAGAGCAACTAGGCTCATGGGCCAGGTGATCCATCTAACTAGTGCATTATGAACCAGGGCTGAAGAATGTCAGGCCTCTTGATTCTGAGTACAGTGCTCTTTCTATGCTTTCATGGAAATTAGAAGAAAGGGGGAGGTGACTTTTTACACCAAGTTGTTAGCTTTTCCAAACTCAGTTTATGTGTTAATCAAACACCCAAAGTGCTGATGTGCACAGGTCTCAAGATAATGTCAATAGTTTAACTTGAGCCTCATTTATCTACATTACCTTGAAACAAAGGAAGTCTGTAAATTTAGGCAACATTGAATTGAATGACAGAAATCAATTACAGGAACTTTTGCACAGTAGATTTTTAAAAAAGCCACTGATTTCCCCAAAAGAGATTTTAAATGTCTTATCTTTCTCTATTATATGGATAAAAGAAAGTCAGTTTGGGTAATGCTAAGTTTTACTTAAAATAATTTAAATTAGAATTAATATCCTGTAAATTAAAAAATGAAGACAACTTGTCTGTAATATTGTGTCCATTACACATCAATAATTGTTATTTTAATGTTTTTTCCCACACTTTTGCTGAAATATTATTTTTCATAGCATGGTAATTTTTTCTTTTTAAATTTAGTATTATCTGAACATTTTAGCTTCAATTAGCTAGTGTTTAAAAATATACTTTTTTCTAGATTTTTAGAAATATTTTTTCATATTTTTCATTGGTACATTAGAAGTATACATAATGGTGGGGTTTGTTACATATTCATACATGCACACAATATAAAAATATAATTTGGCTGATATAGAAATATACTTTATAATTTACATAAGATCTGATTGGTATATCACAGTTCACTTAACAATTCTCCTCCTGTTATATTTGTAGGTTATTTTGAGTATTTCACTGTTTAAATGGCATTGTAATGAATATCTATCCACATGCAGCTTTTCCTTTAGGGATTCTTATTATCAATTCCCATGAGTGCTACTACTAGATTAAAAAAAACCCTTTTATCATTCAGTAAACATGGTTTATTTTTTGCTCCTATTTATAGCATGGGATGATTTCACCAAGTGGCTAATATATATTTTATAGATGGAAATTGGAAAACTATTGATCATTACTTCTTACTTGTTAATTTTCTCATCATGACATCAATTTCTGTACTGGCTCCATTTTGAGAATGGTGCTGTTGGAATTGTTTTATTTTCTGGGGATTTTCTCATTACATAGGAGGTATCTGTATCTGTTTTCAGAGGTACCATGATCTGAATATTTGTGCCTCTCCAAAATTCATATGTTGTAATCCCAATTTCCAAGGTGATGGTATTAGGATGTGGGGCCTTTGGCAGCTGATCTGATCATGAGGCAGGAGACCTCATGAATGGAATTAGTGCCCTTGAGAAAGACTCCTTAGATAGCTAGCCCAGGCACCATTATCTATGAAACAAAAAGCAACCTTCATCCAACACTGAATCTCTCTGTTCTGTGTTCTTGGACTCCTCAGTCTCCAGAACTGTAAGAAATAAATTTCTGTTCTAAATAAGCCACCCATAAAAAATAAGCTACCCACAACAACCCAGACTAAAACAAAAATACTACATTGTTATCCTTCAGATACCTGAACTCTGGTTTAGACTCTCTTAAGACAGACTCTCTGCTAGGAAGAGGCTGGACTTAGAGTCCAAAAACTTGGATTTTTAAATATTAGGTATGTTCTTTATTAAAAAGATTGCTTTGTATAGTTCTTTACACACCAAGATGCTATTATCTTTTTATTGTGGAGAAAGAAAAAGATTCTAATTATCTAAAATTGACTCCTAAATTTCCAAAGGGTATTCTGAGGGTTTAGATCTTTGCTTTGACTTTCAGACCTGACTCATTAGTAAGATATATATCCTGTGGTGCATGTGAGATCGTTTTCTAGTGGGTTGATTGTATGCACTAGAAAGATGAAACAATTTCACTCCTTTATTTACAGGCTGGTGACCAAGGGGGAAATTTGATAATCTCTCCAAAATGGGGATAACAGTAGGGGTATAGGGGAACTTAGATAAGAAAATATACTTCAAATGTCTAGCAGAGAGCTTAGCATCAGTAGCATTAATTTTCCCTCTTAACCAATCTCAATATTGCATGAGAGGTTATAAATATTTTCACAGATTTTTTTTTCCTCTAGAAACTTCAAGGGGGTAAAACTCATCAGTGTTTTTAGTTTAGGTAGCATCAGTGTATTTTAGTTTGGTTTCCTTAAAATGTGTAGCAATATTATAAGCAGGGTTTTCTTATGTCAAGACCTCTTAAATTATTTCTGGAGATGGACTGGCTTAGTTGACTATGTTCAGCAAGTGATAGCCAACACTTAGGCTATTTATTGTTGTGTTCCTTGTCTTTCTAGATGGTCCAGATAGAATGGATTTATTTTTAAGTCAAGATGAATGCTTGTATATGGGGCTCCAAGTCTGGGTGCAGAGGTGCATGCAATGGTAGTTTAAGAGCATAAATATGGCCACAGATCATCCACAAGATGAAAAGTAATAACTTCTCTCATCCATTGAAATCTTATCTAAAAAGGTATTTGTTTTACTATTGAAAGATATAACAATTCTATTTCCATATCAATCACGTTTTACATAATATATTCACATGAATCACTTTAATCAAATTTTAACTTCACTTTCTTGAGAGATTCAGATTTGAAAAAAAAAACCATTATCATTAAAGACCCACTATGTCACAGTTTTGGCTTCTTCCAGGCAGTTTCTAAAATGTTCTCATGTATTCTTCACTTTCAACACTTGATGAAGAACAGGTAATTGGAAAACAGAGTAGCCAAGTCTCAAACCCAGGTCTTAAATTCCCAGTTCAGTGCCTTCCCGCCCACAAGAATCCAGGAGATGGTATAATGTTGTACAACGATCTCATGGGGGAACTAGGATGCTAATCTCAGTGAGGCTCAAGGTGGGGCCTTGGGAAAGTCATGTGCCACTCTGAGCCTCATGTATCTCTTGTACAATGAGGATCTTAGAATGATAACTTTGGTTTTTCTCTGTCCTGGAAACCCATGTTCCTATGGATAATGTTCCTATAACGGGAAGACTCTGAGTATTTCCTTTCATTAGACAGCTCTCCAGATTGGAGAGAAGTTTATGAGTTTCAGATTTGGAATGATCTGGTTACCTGGTTCTACAGGCCTCATTTCAGCAATCTTTACTTTTGATGCTCTCAGAATGCCTGCCCAGCATAAGCCAGAATATTGATCAAGCCAGAGCTTGATCCAATTCTGCTTTTCTGTTTATCACAGGCAGATTCTGCCATCATTCCTACAGAATGATGAGAAGAAAAAATGGAAAGGAAATTTGCAGTCTGTTTGTATAATAGCCTCAAATGCATAGGCCATTACTTTTGGAAGGGACCTGAGAGAGAATTTGTTTAGACTCAGCAATTAAAAATGTGAGGAAGGGGGTGCAGGAAAACCCAAACCTCACAGTGAATGAAAGGCACTCAGGACTAGAATCCAGGGATCCTGGCTCCTAGGCTGATGCACTTAGTACAAATAACTGCAAACTTGGAGCAATGCTTAGTTTTAGTTTCATGCAAACCGGCAAACACAAAAAGCTGGTGTTGACTGATGCAAGTGTCAATTGCTTTAAAGGAAGCAGCAGAAATGCAATGTGGAATATTGATGATAATCTTGGCCTTAGAGTCACCCAGGTTACCTGCTGGTGAACTTAGGCAAGGAAGCTCCTAACCATTTGAGGATGAGCAAGTATCGGGTACAGCTGGAGGATAAGAGATGAGGAGGAGAGTGGTGGCAAGTGACACTGGAGAGGTAAGCAAGAAGTATGCTATGCAGGGGTTTTGATCATGAATGTGCATATGGGTAATCAGCCTTTTGCATCTTCAACTGCTGTTTTATTTGGCGAATAGAAAGAGAAGATGGTCTAGGATGGAGGACTAGATGTATTGTCTCCATCTCTTTTCAGTCGTTTCATCTTGGGCAAGACAACCTCTGTAACTCTTAGTGACTTCACCTTTGTGGGTTCCCTCTTGTGTTCTCACTGCTTCATGTCCTTTTGGCCTCTTCTCTGTTCCAGTTCTAGCTACTGTAAATGGTTCTGTAAGTGATTGTCTCAGGTTTTTTTTTAATCAGGTGGAAGCCAGACTAAGACAGCATCTATTAAGTGGGGGTCCTAGTATGGTACCTTCCTTGTGGGTTGTTAAATGAGGAGTGTGTGCTCATGACGTGGTGAAGATGCAATGGGGGATGCACTTAAGTGTGCATGGAAAGCACACAGTGTGGGCCTTAGCACTGAGTCAGTGTTTAAGAAGTATCTGGTATCATGCTTCTGTCCGCGGGCTTGCCACATCAGTTCTAGTGTTCATATCACACATCTTGTATTGTGAGATTATAGGCTGCATTTTAATATAGTAATGTGCTTTTTGTTTTCTAGGTCATTTTAGCATAATTAGGTTAAACAATAATAAAACAGATTTCTTTGGATTCCCTCCATTCATGATTAAGGGACTTCCAGCTTTGTCCTTTTTATTTCCTTCAGGTTGTTCTTGATGTCTCAGTTTGTTTGTTATAGTTTTTGAAACTAAAGGAGGGCTAGCATTTCCTTTCCTCCCCCCACCCCTCTGCTGTATATTTGAAGATAGTGTTTTCTGACCATTTTGAAGTATACAAATTGAAGGTTAAGTGCATGTTCAACCTGTTAAAAGTCATACTGGAATTGAACCGAGTGCTTTTAGAACCCAAGTTCAAACCCAACTTTTAATCACTGCTCTGCATTAGCTTAATTGGTTTCTGTTCACTTCCATTCTATTCTTCATGATTTCATCAATAGTCACTCCTATATATCTGGGGACTATAGAGGATTTTAATTTCCTGTTTTTCAGAGGAAAGAACAGCTTTACCAGATTGAAACACATTTAGGACAAAGGATCCCAGAAAGCAAAACTCATCAGAAAAATAGAAGAAGTTTTCACGGAGCTGATACAAGTCTGAAACTTTTAATGAATCCAGTTGTATTGTTTTCCAAGTTAAGATCCTCTTAGATGTCAGGAGATAGATGCCTAGATGTCAGCTCATAAAATAAAGCTCTGGTGTGATGGGGGAAATGCAAGAGGCTAGAAGCCTTCCATGCTAAGAGATAATGAAGGAAGCTGGAGATCAGTTGGAAGAAACATTGGCTACCAAGAGGGATAGCAATTGTTTTTTGTTAAATCAAATATTTATGAGACTGGGATTTGATAACCCATGGTTTAACAATTCAAGGGAAAAATAATTTTCAAGAGATGCCTAAGGTGTTGGAGTAATTTAGATAACTGTACCTTGTATAAAATAATTAATTAGTAGAATTTGGAATGCATGCAAATGGTAATGGGGATAGATATTTTGCAGTGTTAAGACATAACAGTATAACATGTTGGAAGGATTAAAATATACCCTGTTGTCATAGACACTATTTCATCCTTTGTCAATATAGAACATTTGGCTTTGATTTTGGTTTTAAGTAACATTTATTGAATGCCTACCATATGTCAGGTATGTTTTTATTGGTTTTAAAAATCTTACTAATCATAAAACCCATTAAGGTACATGTTATTATTTCATTTTATAGATAAGGGAACTGATATTCAGAGAAGTTAAATGACATTTAAAGATGGAGTTAGGAAGCTGAAACTTGGGCCTGGTGTTACTTCCAACTTCACTATCTTTCTCCATACCATGTGTCATTCAGCATTTCTATTATATAATTTTTGGTTCAAAAGGAGGTTATGAAGACTTGGCATGAGGTCTGTATCTTGGTGGAGCTAAACAAGAAATACATGATTTTGAAGGGAGATGAAATAAAGGTGGTCAAAATTATTTCTCAGGTGTGCCCTCTGATCCATTGCTGGAAAATTTTTGCTCATTATGTTTAGGAAGAAATGAACCAAAGTCTGTGTGGATCAGTCATGTGATTCAACCCCCTCATTCTATGGATAGGAACCCTGGTATCCATAAGGGGAAATTGTTTATCCAAGGGTGTTGTGCCATGAGTCAGAGTTCATCTACCTGAGTTCTAGTTCTTTGTAGCACAGTCTTGGATCTGTCCTCTGGAACTACCTGAGAAAACATGAATTCTCCTTCCACATGACAGTTCATTGTTTGGTGACAGGGCTCCTATGTCCTGAGTCTCTTCTTCAGGCTAAGCAGCATTTCATTGTTCAAGAAGTCCCACCATGGCAGAGTTACTAGACTCTTCACATGTTTGGTGTTTCTAGAAGTCCATCATATTGTCTGTTTCCCTCTCAAACATCCTGAAACAAATGTATCACCCAGGTTATATCAGAAAATAAGCTAATCAAGGACAGTGCATGTGTTCTTGCAAATTTTACAATTCAGATTGTATTTTATAAATGTGTTATAGCTTCTGTTAAGTGGTATAAAGAAAATTTCAAACTACAATAACTAGTTTTAGGATGATGGAATAATGAATATGAAAAATTGAGATGAAAAGGAATGACTGCTCTTTCTGCTGCAAACTTATGAAAATATCAGATAAGATAAAACATTTTTTTTGTACACACAACTGAAGAAGAAACCAAGAAGAACAGAAAATGCCCAAGTGCTACACAAAGAGGATGCTGAGCGTCAGATAAATTAGTATATCTGAAGTTGAAAGAGTTCTCATGGTTACTAGAACATCAGATAGAACTTGAAGTCTGGCAACTAGGGATAGGATTCTTTAATATTGGCATTAAGAGGCTATTTAAGACCTCAGACTAGCATCAGGAGCAATGATCTGTACACTTCCAGGACAAAGAAAGGAAAATCCAGGCTGGCCTCTCCTGGAAGGCAGCAAGGGAGTTTGCAATCCACCTGAGGTTGTGTCTGATAAACTAAATCACCAATGAGAAATCAGGGCCCACCTCTGCACCATACACTGTTGTAAAGTATGACTTCACAGTACCCATGTAGTACAAGCACTAAAACAAAGCTTAACATAAGAATTAGTCAAGAGCCAGTGAAGACCAGAGGCCAACAGAGCAGATGTAATGTATCCTGTGGACACTTCTAGAGCAGCAGGACTCTAGAAGTGTCCACAGTGTGGTGAGGGTGGACATCAAGTGTGGTTGAGGGTGACATCAAGGTTAAATATTAAAAATCACACAAAAAACAAACTGCTGTGAGTGGAATCAGAAGGTGAAACAAACACCAGCAACTGAACAAAATATCACTTCAAGAAATAGGAATAACAACCTAAAAAGATGCTAAAAAAGATTAAAAATGATCAAAGAGGTAAAGAGGAATAGGAACTGAAGTACAAACAGAATAATTTGAAAAATCACAGGTAGATTTGAAAGAGGACTAGAAATTTAAAAACTAAACCATAAAGGTCATTCTATAAAGCACTTAGTTAACAGATGGAAAGAGAAGAAATGATTTGAAAGATGAATTTGAAGAAATTATCCAAAACGTAGCACAAAGGGGCAAAAATATTAAAAATACAAAAAAGATTGAAAAATGAAAAATGGAGATTCCAACATAATAGAAATAACAGATGGAGATAATGGATAGAATAAGATAGAGGAAATTTGGAAAGAAAGAATGGCTGATAATTTTCCAAAATTAAATACATGAATCTAAGCAGTGAAAGAGCACACAGGTTCTGATCAGAATGGATGGATGGATGGATGGATAATAGATATATTAAATACTCAATGAGCATTCATTATCTGTCAAATAGTGATACTCAACCAATTAGATAAAAACATTTTTTTTTCAGTACTGGAGATTGAACCCAGGGGTGCTTTATCAGTGAGCCACTCCCCTCCCCCCCCATTTTATTTATTTATTTTGATACAGGGTCGTGCTAAGTTGCTGAGGCTGTCCTTGAACTTGTCATTCTCCTGCCTCAGCCTTCCCAGTTGCTGGGATTATAGGCTAGTGGAATGAATCTAACTACCACACCAAGCAGATGAAAACTTTTGACCTCAAGGAGCTTATGTTCTAGTTGAAGGTAGGGAGACATTGATAATTAACAAAATAGACCAGAGAAGTAAAGCAGGGAAGTAGGAGAAGTGTTCCAGACCACTAGCCTCTGAGTACACAGCCACTCTACCTATGTGTTCTTGCTGTGGCTCAAAGCAGAGATCTGTTCTTATTTAGCTGCATATCATATTTTCAGACATAATCTATATGTTCAGTAATAATCAGAAGAATTAATTAGAATTAATTTGCCTCATCATCTTATCAGTATCAAGTTTATACTTTGTTTAGTTGCTAGTTCATCAATTTATTTTGTTTTTATTAAAACAAATGTTTCATTTATTGAAACACAATGAATCCATTAGCATTGGATTCATTTTGACATAATTATGAAAGGATGAAATATGATTTTCTCTAAAATTTAGTTCCCACTACTTCTCTTTCCACCCTCGCCCCCTTCCCTTCCCACTACTCTACTGATATTTCTGCTATTTACTTATAGTTTTTTTCAAATTAGTGTCTTGTGGATATACATGATGGTAAATCTTTTTATGGTTTGTTCATATATGTACATAGGAAAGTTAGGTCAGATTCATTGTACTATGCTTCCTGTATTTCATCCTTCCTCTCTTCTGCTCAATCGTCTTTGTGAACTCCACTGATCTTTCTTCTGTTTGATAGAATATCCTCCCCTTTCCTTTCTTTTTCTTATTTTGGACTAGTTTCTGCATGATAGAGAAAACATTAGAACTTTGACTTTCTGGATTTGGCTTATTTCACTTAGCATGATAGTCTCCAGTTCCATCCATTTAGAAGCAAATGCCATAACTTCATTCTTTTTTATGACTGAGTAATGATCCATTGTGGATATACATGATGGTAAGATTGTGTATATATACCACATTTTTTGTCTCTATTCATCTGTTGAAGGGCACCTAGGGTGGTTCCATAGCTTGACTATTGTGAATAGGGCTTTTTAAAACATTGATGTGTCTGTATCCCTATAGTATGCTGATTTTATATTTTTTGGATATATACAAAGGAGTGGGATAGCTGGTGGTTCCATTCCTTGCTTTCTGAGGAATCTCCATACTGCTTTCTAAAGTGGTTGTACAAATGTGCAGTCCTACAACAATAAGTGTACCTTTTCCCAACATTTTTGCCAACTCATTGTTATTTATATTTTTGATAATTGCCATTCTGACTGGAGTAAAATGAAATAGTGTAGTTTTGATTAGCATTTCCCTAACTCTAGCTCATTGATTTGAAAGACTGTACTCATGTCTTCTTGGATGTAAGAGCTTGTTGAGGTTCTAGCTGGGGAGCACAGTTACTCATATACCCTAGACCAAAGAGTAGTCGTCCTCCATTGGGGAAGATTGTCTTCTTTGATCAAGTGTGCATCTTCTGGAGGGACACACATAGAGCAGTGAGTGAGGGAGGGGACACCTACCTCGCCAGCTATATTAGCTGAATCACCCCTGGAGATCAATGGAGTGACAGTTGTCACAGCCAGATCGCCTTTATATCCTCATGTCAGTAAGGAAGTAATGAAGAACTTTATTGTCTGCGCATGACCCTGCCTTTGGAATGGCTGTTCTTGTTTTGTGGGATTCCACTTCTCTGTCTTTACACTACAACTTCAGTTTTGTCCTTATGTCTTCAACTGTTGTAATTTTCCCTAACTGAGCTTCCCTGCTTGAGTTTCTCTCCCCTCAAATTCATTTTCTACATTGGTAGTCAGGAAAATTTTTACAAAATGTGTTTTGATGTGTTATTTCCTGTTTGAAGTCCATCAGTGCTTTCTGGCTTTCCTGAACTTTATGATCTGGCTCCTCCCTGCCTCTCCAGACTCCCCTCTGTCTCTATTCCTACCCTCTATGTCAGCCATATCAAATGTATGGATGATCCCTTGAGGGTTCATATGTCTTCAACATGTTTCTGTCTGTTTAGTTATTCTACTAAATTTGTATGACAAAATTTTTCTCCCTTAATTACCAGACAAATATATATTCACCTTGAGATTCAGTTCAAGATTCACTCCTTTATGGTGCTTCTTGTGACCCTCACCTTGTAGCAAAATCATCCACCACCCTTTTGGACCCTGTGGGCTGAATCAGCCTGTCACCACACCCTTGCGCTTCTAAATTTTTGAGCATATTTATCTCTTTGATTATTCTCAAGAATAGATGCTATTTCTTTTTCTTTCTTTCTTTCTTTTTTTCTTTCTTTCTTTCTCTCTCTCTCTTTTTTTTCTTTTTGGTACTGGAGATTGAACTCAGGGGCACTCGACCACTGAGCCACATCCCCAGCCCTATTTTGTGTTTTATGTAGAGACAGGGTCTCACTGAGTTGCTTAGCACCTCGCCGTTGCTGAGGCTGGCTTTGAACTCGCAATCCTCCTGTCTCAGCCTCCCAAAGTGCTGAGATTAAAAGTGTGTACCACCGCTCCTGGCTAGATGTTATTTCTTATTTTCCTCTATTTCATTTCACCCCATGTCTCAAACCCAGCAAGTGCTTTCTAAAAGGGGAAATAGGTAAAGGAATGATGGTTGGCACACAAAAAAAAGACGTCTATTTCAAAACAGAGAATTAATCAACTCTAACCCTGAAATTTTCATTTGCTACTCCTCAGCTATGAAGCGCTAAGTAAAGTGTGGATTTTTTTTTTTTTTTTTTTTGAGGCACCACCACAAGTCCCAAAACTATAGTGCTTTTAACTTTGACTTTATGGGAATCCTCCAGCTACTTAGGGACCTTGAAAATTCCCCTTAAAGGCAAAGAATGATCACATTTGCTTCAACCACCAAAGCAATTAACTCTCCAGCAGTGTGGAAAACAGCTTTTGAGCTGTATTTATCGATGCATGGATTTTACAGAGCTGTGATATTTGAAGACAAATGACTGTGTCCATAATTAAGACTGCCAAAGAATTGGCAAGTTTGATCTGATGATGGAAGACTTGGAGAAAGGGCAAGGGAGCAGGACTGGTCTGGGTGACACAGTCTCCATGATCTTGGTGCCCTCTTCCTATTCATTGATTTTCCAATTAAATATAACTTCTCATTCAGTCAGTTCCTATATACTACAAATTATTGATACCCTGCTGGAGGGAGTAAAGATGACCTACATATAAAACTATAGGGAAGGGCGATCTCACTTTATTCTTGTATTTAATTCAATGATGAGAAGGATCTTCTTTATATTCATTTCTATAATGGCTGTTTAATTATACAGCGAACTCTTAAAGTAAATAGCCATGACAATTATCAAGAGCCCTGATTTTGGGCTGGGTTTCAGTTATGACTCTACCACATTTAAGTGTCTTATTTCATTTAATCCTCATGAAGAACTCAATAAGATATTGTGATTCCCCACTGTAGAGATGAGAAAAAGTCTTAGAAAAGTTAATTGACTTTCTAAAATCACACAATAAATGGTAGATTTGTTTAATATCAAGAACTCATTCTAGCTGGGCACAGTGGCACATGCCTATAATCCCAGCAGCTTGGGATGCTAAGGCAGGAGGATTGCAAGTTTAAGGCCAGCCTCAGCAACTTAGTGAGGCCCTTAGCAACTTAGCAAGACCCTGTCTCAAACTTAAAAATTAAAAGGGTTGTGATTGTGGCTCAGTGGTAAAGTGCCCCTCTGTTCAGTCCCCTAGTACCAAATCAAACCAAAAATAAAATAAAATAACCCTGATTCTAGAGAAATAAGGCCACATATTCTTAGTTTTTTGACTTGCATGTTAGTCTGCCTTGCTATGCATTAGCAATTAGGGAACACATGGCCTGCCATTTCCTGTGAGGTGATGTCCAAGACCACTGACCTGGCCTGCAAGGCCTCCATGTGGCTTCCGTCTGCCTCTCTGGCTTCATGTCCTTCTCTCCTTATTTCATACACTGTTAAGCAATATGGAACTGCTTGTAGTTCCTAGAGTGCACAGCTTTTTCCTTCTCTTCACTTCTGCTTCTCCAATCTCTCTGTCTAGGATGCCCATTCCCCACGCTTTTGCCAGTTCCTTCTCACGGCATAGTACTCAGGCTATTGAATATTTACATATTCAAGTAAAATACAAGAGTGTCATCGAATTACTTTATTCCTGTACTTCCTTGAAATCTTCAAGTTGGGTTCCAGTCCTCTTTAATACACAGCTCTCATATTCTGCTTACCCCAATGTTGCATTTATCATCTTACATTTTGTTCTTTACTCTCTGTGTTTCCAGATAACCTATGAACTCTTTCAAGGAAGGACGCTGCCTTTGTAATTTGAGAGCTCAGTGGAGTGGCTTCCATTTTGTAAGAATTAAGTAAATACTTGCCAAATGAAATATATAGACACATATCCACTTACATCAATTTATAACATCATTTTGACAAGCTCAGCAGTCTATGTTCACCAGCCAGAGGGGACTGAGGTGAGGGTAGGCTCAGAAGGGCAGGCTCTTGCCTTTCTAGCACAGCTAGGATACATGTGCCAAAGGTGTTCAGCTTCCAGTTTCAGTCCCTTTTGTGTGTGAATTGATGAGCCCAGAGTTTGATGGAGTGCTGAAATTTCCCTAAATGCCAAGGGGGTTTGAACTCAGTTTTATTATTATTTTTTAAATTTAAATTTAAATCTATTTTTTGTTTTTATGTTGCTATATGTGCTTAGAGTAAACCTTGAGATTGGGCATGTCTACTGGGCATTTGCTTTTTCCTCCATACTGTATGTTCTTAGCCTTTATGACTAGCCATGCTAAGAAGCTTTCCTTTCTTATGGATGGCTATTTCCCATAAAGTTCCTTGAATCCTTAAGAAAGTAAATCCACAGGTCTCTAACCTTTGGCAACTCCTAGGGCCTCAGATTAAATTCGGATTCTCTGTACATAAAACTGATTGCTGTCTATTAATAACTGAGATATATACCAGATAAATAGAGACAACAGATATATGTATGATCACAGGGTCCTACTGCTGTGTCTTATCCATGGAATCACACCCTTTTCTACAGCTGCTGGTTTGGATCAGTCTTGAGTTTTCCAAGCAACTTTTGAACAGAGTTAAAGAACTTTATAAGGCTTACTTTATTCTTTTTTTTTTTTTTTTTTTTGGTACTGGAGATTGAACTCAGGGGCACTCAACCACTGAACCACATTCCCCAGCCCTATTTTGTGTTTTATGTAGAGACAGGGTCTCACTGAGTTGCTTAGCGCCTTGCCGTTGCTAAGCCTGGCTTTGAACTTGCGATTCTCCTGTCTCAGCCTCCCTAAGTGCTGGGATTACAGGTTTGCGCCACCGCACCTGGCTAGGCTTGCTTTATTCTTATTTTTGGATTGCGTTAAGGTCAAGCATGTCTCATGACCAAGGTCTTTTGGTTATGACAGAGGAATAAGAAAGGGTTGAACAGGCTCCCTGTAAGTTTTTACAACTTGAACAACTCCATCTGGGTGAAAACAAAGCAGCAGAGAACTATTCTGATCGTAAGTGTAATGCTTCTTGCTCTTTAGGGAGACAGATGTGTCAATATAATAGGAAGAAATTCAACCAGTCAAGAAATTGTGATGCACATTACTTTTGAGTAAGTCAGCCATTCTCATTCTTCTTTTGGACAGCTACTGGGTTGTGCCTTCTTATGGGAATTTTAGAACTCTGAGACTTCACCGCTCCCTGGATAGGCTTTAATCAGGCCTCAGTCATTTCCTCCCATTTCCTTGTCGCTGATGGGACTGTGGTCAGATGCAGGCCCTTCAGCATATAAGCCGTAAGGAAGGTTTTTAATGCATGGTCTGAACACAGAGGTGATAGATGGTCCCAGGGATGCTTGAGAGGTTTGCCTTATGACTCTGCCCTCAGCAAGCTGACCTTCACAAACTGGATCCACCACGGTCGCAAGGGTAGTTTCAGTGTCTCCTTTGAAAAAGTAATTTTCTTTTGTGAATAACATGCTGTGTCATGGTTTCTAACAATGGGAAGAACTGAGAGCTAAAGAACCCGAGGGGCAAAAAAGGTTGCCTGCCTTAGGAATAACAAGACTGATTTTATTCTCTGCCATGAAGTGATGAAAAGGCATCTTGTAAAAGCTTTTAGTTGGTTTTCTTTTTTCCTAATCATGTTCAGGAATGCATCTAATGCATTTTGTGCCTTTGAAAGGAAAAAGGAGAGCCATTTTAAAGAAGAATTGCCTTCATTTGAAAAGATTTTATCTGACTGGAGTTGAAGACACAGGCTCCATATGAAGGATACAAGTGAACACTGCTACAGAACCACGTAGTCTCTGCTTGGGAGCTGAGGTTTCATAGAGGGCTGACTTCTAAGCTGGTCTTTACAGGGTGGATAGGAGTTTTCTAGACGAAGAAGGAGGAAGAACTTCCAAATCAAGGGGAAAAGCATGTGCAAAGGTACAAAAGCATTTGCAACAATCTCTACATAATTTTAGTTTTTGTAAATGCTCATATAGATTTTTCTCCTGCAGTCAGTATGACAAATGCTGCTTACCTCAGAGTAACCAATATCATGCACCTAAAATATCTAAATTTAGATTATATACCTAAAATATCAAATTAGCAGTAATATTTGATTTTTGTGGTACTGGGAATTGAACCCAGGGGCACTTTACCTCTGAGCTACATTCCCAGCCCTTTTTACTTTTAATTTTGAGACAGGGTCTCACTAAGTTGTTGAGGCTGGCCTCAAACTTGTGATTCTCTTGCCTCAGCCTCCTGAGTAACTAGGATTAAAGGCATAAGCCACTGCACCCAGCTAACAGTAAACTTTCAGCTGCATTATTTCATTTAAAAAGTATTTATTGAGTACTTGGCATGGCTGACTGGTGTACAGCTGAACAAAATTGACAAAAATCCCTTTTTATGCTTCTGAAAGTTTTGATTTGAGGATTCTGGGAAAGCAAGTCTGTTTCCTTTGTTTCTGTGTGTATGTGTGCACGTGCATACATATTTGTGCATTAGTGGAAATGTATGAATGCTTTCCCAGTCAAGGAATAACTCAGTGTCACGGGTGGCAAATACAAACATACTGTCTTACTCTTTGCTCTTGATATTTTCTCAAGCATAGTTAATTAACTATAACTTGGTTTCTTATTGAGTTTGGATCCTGCTCCAGTATCCTCAAGATGACACACCAAGTAGCCATTTCATTTTTTAAAAATTTGTTCTAATTAGTTACACATTATAGTGGAATGTATTTTGTGTGCATTTTGACACATAATACATAAATGGAGTATGATTTCTCATTTTTCTGGTTATACATGTAGAATCACACCAGTTGTGCAGTCATGTATGTACATAGAGAAATAATGTCTGTTTCATTCTACTACCCTTCCTACCTCCATGCCCCCTTCACTCCCTTCCACCAAATCTAAGGTAACTCTATTCTTCCCTCGCAACCTCCTGCCCCCATTGTGAATTAGCATCTGTGTATCAGAGAAAGAATTCCGCCTTTGGTTTTATGGGATTGGCTTACTTCACTTAGCGTGATATTGTCCAGCTCTATCCATCTACCTGCAAATGTCATCATTTCATTCTTCTTTAAGGCTGAATAATATTCCACTGTGTGTATATATATATATATATACACACACACACACACATGTATATCACACTTTTTATCCATTTATCTGTTGAAGGGTGTCTAGGTTGGTTCCATATTTTAGCAATTGTGAGTTGAGCTGCTATAAACATTGATGTGGCTGCATCACTGTAGTATGCTGATTTTGCATCCTTTGGGTATATACTGAGGAGTGGGATAGCTGGGATGAATGGTAGTTCCATTCCAAGTTTTCTGAGGAATATCCATACTACTTTCCATTGGTTGTACCAATTTGCAGTTTCATCAGCAATGTATGAGTGTGCCTTTTCCCCCACATCCTTGCCAGCATTTACTCTTGCTTGTATTTCTTAATAATTGACATTTTGACTGGGGTGAGATGAAATATTAGAGTAGTTTTGATTTGCATTTCTCTAATTGCTAGAGAAGTTGAACATTTTTTCATATATTTGTTGATAAATTGTATTTCTTCTTCTGTAAAGTGTCTGTTCAGTTCCTTGGTCCATTGATTGATTGGGTTGTTTGTTTCTTTGGTGTTAAGTTTCTTGAGTTCTTTATATATCCCAAAGATTAGTGCTCTGAAGTGCTTGTGCTAAAGATTTTTCCCCATTCTGTAGGCTCTCTCATCATGTTGTTGATTGTTTCTTTTGCTGAGAAGAAGCCTTTTAGTTTGAATCCATCCCATTTATTGATTCTTGATTTTACTTCTTGTGCTTTATGAGTCTTGTTAAGGAAGTCAAATGCTAGGCTGACATGGTGAAGATTTGGGCCTACTTTTTCTTCTATTAGGAGCAGAGTCCTTGTTCTAATGCCTAAATCTTTGATCCACTTTAAGTTGAATTTTGTTTGGGTGAGAGATGGGGGTTAATTTCATTTTGTTACATGAGGATTTCCAGTTTCCCAAGTACCATTTGTTGAATTGGCTATCTTTTTTTCTAGTGAATGTTTGTGGAGCCTTTGTATAGTGTGTGAGATAACAGTATTTATGTGGGTTTGTCTCTGTGTTTCCTCTTCTGTGCCATTGGTCCATGTGCCTGTTTTGGTGTCAATACTATGCCATTTTTGTTACTATGGTTTTGTACTATAGTTTAAGGTCTAGTATTGTGATGCTTCCTGCTTCTGGTGGGACTGCAAATTGGTGCAATCATTATGGAAAGCAGTATGGAGGTTACTTAAAAAACTTGGGATAAAAACCACTATTTGACCCAACTATCCCACTCCTTGGTTTATACCCAAAGGACTTAAAATCAGCATACTACAGTGATGCAGCCACATCAATGTATATAGCAGCTCAACTCACAATAGCTAAACTATGGAACCAACCTAGATGCCCTTGAATAGATGAATGGATAAAGAAACTGTGGTATTCAGTGTACGTCATTGACATAAACAGAGAGAAGGAGTAAGGAAAGATAAATATATTCCCCTTTTCAATATATAAATAGCTCTTTTCACAGCTATCAAAATCAGCAAAGACAGTGGTAGAGGAAACATACTTCATATCTATGAGACTCTGAACCCGCAACTTTTTTTATTTTTACTTTTAAAATTTGTTCTAATTAATTATACATGACAGCAGAATGTGTTTTGATTCATTGTACACAAATGGAGTGCAACTTTTCATTTTTCTTGTTGTACATGATGTAGAGTTGCACCATATATGCAACCACACATGTACCTAGGGTAATGATATTCATCTAATTCCACCATCTAACCTGCCCCCATCCCCCCTCCCCCCTCTCTCTCCCCTTTACCCAAAGTTTCTCCATTCTCCCCAGGGACCCCCCATCATCCCTCAACTTTAAAGTATAGAAAATAAGACCTCTTTACAGAACTTCTATATGAATTAAAACAAATAATTTTAAGCCTCTTACATTGCACTAATACAACAGGCATGAAAGGTTGTTAAGGTTATCATTATGATTGTTAGTAATTTTGTGGGAGAAAGAGGAGAAAGTTTGTTTTTTTTTTTTTTTTTTAAAGTAAGGGGGATGGAAAAGAGATAGACCAAACATTCATGATACATTAAATATTCCTGAGGTCCTAATTACCCATGGGTGATACATATTATGACATTATGATGCTTCATCTGCCCAAGAAATACCAATAAAATCCATAACTGCTCACTAGGCCAATCAAAGAGCTACAGCTATGCTAAGTTTACTTGTCTCTGCAAGCGTGTGTGTCAGCTTCGTGCAACACCTTACTAACTCACATTCCTTTCAACATCACTTCCAGTCCTTGGAACCAGACCATCAGCAAAGAGAGTTGATGAGGCAGAGAAAATAAAGGCATAGGAACATATGTAAGTACACATGTAACCATTATGTAAATACAGAAGATTCATGCAGAGTGCTTGCAAACTGCCCCAAGTGTGTTAATCTAAATCATCTCTTTCTCTTTTCTCTTGCTGTATTTAATATACTGCAATTTGAAATTATGCTTCCATGAAGAGTAAATGACAAAGTTGAGGTCCTAGTCAAAAAATGAGCACATCTCTGGATCCTAGATGTTCCCTGATCACCTCATGACATTGTAAAGAGTAAAAGTGGAGGCCTCTGAGAACCAGCTCCTTCCCCTTCATCTCAGCCATGACCTTTCTACTCACATTCCCACATTCCGCAGTAGAGATGTTTTCCCAGGATCTTTGCTAAATGTCTGAACTTTTTGATTATTACAGCCCAAGTTGCTGGATTGAAGCCACATCTGCTCCTCTGTACAGAATTTTCTTGAATGAATAATCAATTTAAAATAATGACTTTGCTTTCTGATTTTTCAGTTTTCAGAAGTAAACTGGAAATAACCATTAAAAATAAATTAGGAAAATGTGTTCATAATACTATAAATATACTTAATATTTACAAATATAAATTATAAAGATAAAACATCATTTGTAAGTTAAAGACTAAACATCAGTTGCTAAATATAACTGAGGAAGAACTGAGGCTGGATACTCTAGGAGTATAATTACTATATTATATGGTAAACCTATGTTTAAAATTGTAACAAATGGACAGACTGTCTTCCAAAATGGCTGTATTACTTTATATTCTTACCAGTAACAACTGAGAGTTATTTTACATCTTTTTTAGCATTTGGTGTTGGCAGGGTTCAGGACTTTAGCCAGTCTAACAGGTATATAGAAGTATCTCATTGTTATTGTTTTTTTATTATTGTTTATTTTGTTTTGTTTTGTTTTGTTTTGTAGTAGTGATCTTTTTAATTTATTGAGCGTTGAATGGCAGACATTGCACAAACTTGTATCACTTACCCCTTTCCTTGAGGCCAACTTTATTATCAAATTTAATGTCTTTTTGTTAATGATCCCACATCCTTGAGGCAGGACTTACTATTCTTATTTATTTATTCTAATCAGTTATACATGACAGCAGAATGCTCTTTGATTTATTTTACATAAGTGGAGCACAATTTTTTCACATCTCTGGTTGTACACCATGTAGGGTAACACCATTTGGGCATTCATACATGTACCTAGGGTTATAAATGCCCATCTCATTCTTTAGCTTTTCTCTCCCCCCATGCCTCCTCTCCTTCCCTCCTTCCCCTTTGGCTGATCCAAAGTTCCTCTACTCATCCCATGCACCCCCCTTTATGGATTAACATTCACTTATCAGAGAAAACATTTGGCCTTTGATTTTTTGGGATTGGCTTACTTTGGTTAGCATGATATTCTCTAACTCCATCCATTTACCTGCATATGATTTTATTTTCTTTTGTTGATAGAGTAATATTCCATTGTGTATACATACCACGATTTCTTTATCCAGTTATCTATTGAAGGGCATCTGGGTTGGTTCCACAATTTGGCTATTGTGAATTGTGCTGTAATAAACATTGAAGTGGCTGCATCACTGTAGTATACTGTTTTTAAGTCCTTTGTGTATAGACCAAGGAGTGGGATGGCTGGGTCAAATGGTGGTTCTTTTCCAAGTTTTCTAAGAAATCTCCATACTGCGTTCCAGATTGGCTGCACCAATTTGCAATGCCACTAGCAATGTATGAGTGTGCCTTTTCCTCCACAACCTCGCCAACACTTATTGTTGCTTGTATTCTTAATAATAATACAGGAGTTACTATTCTCATTTTACAGAATTGCCAGAGCCAGGATTTAACTACTAGTCTGTACTATGGAATGTTTACAAATACTTAAAATAATTATAGAAGTATCTTTCTTTGACCAGAAAAGCACTCCTAATTATTCAGAGAAGTACATATGTTGCAACCAAAGTGGTGATAGGTACCTTGCCTAAAGGAAATGGTTCAAAAGCTAGTTCTTGTCAACAGCATCCCTAATTCTAAAGGCACTGACTAACTCTTCAGTGACATCAGCTACCTGCTTGAAATCCATTCCATCTCCACTAGCCCTTGACTACAACTCTGCTTCACCAAAAGTACTGCTGCTTCATTGTTGTTTTAATTTTCAATGACCTAAAATGTATAATGTCAAACATTTTTATGTTTATCTTTGGAGTGTATGTTTTATCTATATCTTTGGAGTGTATGTTCACATCTTTTGCTCATTTTGTAATTGGATTGTTTGTTTTCTTATTATGAAGTTTAAAGAGTTTTTTTGTGTATTTTGAATACAATTTCTTGATATTGAGGCAGGCCAGAGACCCCCACCCAGAAAATCATTACCATAATTAAGCAGAAACCCCCACTATATTTGTAATATATAAGTTCCCCTTCTTCAGAAAGCTTTATATCAGCAAAATCTTCTGCATACAGAGGATATTGTGGTTGGTAGTTTTCCTTTTTTTGTAAAGGTCAGGCTTGCAGAAACAAACAGACTTGTGAAACCTATGTCTGGTCGAGGGGATGAAACACAGAGCTCATGTGAACCTCCACCCACCCCCACACTGGGTATAAAGTTTAAAACTTTTTAAAATCTTTGTTCAGAGGAAGAATTATTAGGTAAGAGCCACCTCTGAACCCCACAGTTAATAAACCTGCTTCCTGAAAATTCCTCAAGTGTCCAGCCTTTTTGTCTTACTTCAATACGTCTTTCACAGATATTTCTTCCAGTGTTTGGCTTGCTTCTGATTTTCTTTCAATAGTGTCTTTCATGGAGCAGAAGTTCTTAATTTTATGAAGTCCAAATTGTCAATTTTTTCTTTCATGGATCATGCTTAAAGTATGGTCTTTAAAAAGCCCTTGTTAAACCCAGGGTCACCTAGATTGTTTCAATGTTATCTTTGAGAAGTTATATAGTTTTGTCTATCAGATTTAGGTTTATAATCCATCCTGAGTTAATTTTTGTGAAAGGTTTAAGGTCTGTATCTAGATTCATTTTTTTTTTTGCACACAGCTGTCCAATTGTTTCAGCAACATTTCTTGAAAAGACAATGCTTTCTCCACTGAATTCCAAATACAGTCAAACTGTGGGGGATTGGTTCCAGATTCCCCTCACCAACTCAACAATACAAAAATCAATGGATTCTCAAGTCCTTTATATAAAATACTTAGTATTTGCATATAATTTATATTTTCCCATACACTTTAAATCATCTCTAGATTATTTATAATACCAAATACAATTTAAATGCTATGTAAATTGTTGTTATACTGTATTGTTTAAGGAATAATGATAAGAAAAAAGCCTGTACATGTGTACTAATGCAGTATTTTTTCTAGACATTTTCTATCCAAGATTGGTCAAATATCCACACATATGTGAAACTCAAGGATCTGAGGGCTGACTGTATATGTTTATTAGCATCAGAATTAATTTCACTACTGATTCCAGGCCCTTCAAAAGTTTATTTTGAACAAGCTGCATCCCAGATGAAGGTCTTTTCTATCACAGGGGATGTTTCTGAAAGACCAAAAGAGAAGTGAGTGGTTTGGCTGAACACGTGTCTTATAAGTGCCTTAAGAAGGCTCAATGTATGCATTGACCTGGGACTTTTCCCCAAAGCTTCTATATGTGATAGATATAACTTTCCAAGTTATATGCCAGAAAGAAGTTGAAATTTTATTTTATTTATTTTATTTTATCTTATTTCATTAGTACTGGGGATTGAACCTAGTGGTGCTTTACCACTATTTTTTTTCTAATTTTTAGACAAGGTCTTGCTAAGTTGCCGAGGCTGGTCTTGAATCTTCCTGCCTTAGCCTCCAGAGTGGCTAGTATTACAGATAAGCACCACTATGCCTGGAAAATTGAGTCTCATTAATGGGAAAGGAATATCATCCACTTCTAATTTTATGTAATGGTCCTAGCTGAATAAAAGGGGGATGGCGAAAGTGATGACACTGATCTAATTATATTTAGACTGATCTCACCAAGGCTCTGAAAGGAACCCAAAGAAGGGCCAGACAAAGACATACACACAGTTAGGAGACAACTGGGATCTTAGCAACAAGACAGAAATTGGCTTCTTGGTGCATAAAGAACTGTTTTATAAGCATTTCTTGTCATTTCCCATTGGGCCCCACTGTTCCCTCCAAGGATTTCAACCCATTTTAATCTATGACCCATTACTCTACAATCACAGAGATGTTCCCTCTGTCAGCCCTTGCTTTCCAGTCCACTATCCACTCACAGTTTCAAGCCCCAGTTCTGTGGAAGACATAGCACATAAGAATAAGACTTCAGTGGTTGGAGCCTCGGCATACAGGGTGGCAATCCACGCACTCCTTCTCCTACAATCCTGATAACTATGAGTGAGGCAACTGTTAAAATCCCAATATTTAACATGAAGAAAATGATAAATATGTACAATTATTATATCTCAATTAAAAATGAAAATGCAAATAAAAAATTTAAAAGATAAAGAAAGTAAATCCAAAGAGATGAGACCACTTGATGAAAAATTTAAAACTAGCAAGTAGGGAAAATGAGTCCAAAATTCCTTTGATTCCCAGGCCTGAGATCTTTATGCTACACCACCTTCAGCTGTGTCAACACACCAGCAAAAGGATGAACTGAGAGGTGTGTTTACAATGCAACATTCAATGCAGTTCAGCATTTTCCTGGTTTATGCCTGGCTCCCTGGAACCCAGCCTCCTTGACCTGGGTTCCATGGCCCTTCCAACCTTTGCTCAGGAGCTTCCTCCCTCAGTGGAATGGGGACCATCCCATCCCTATCACCACCACCTCTCAATCTGCTGCCCTAGTCCTGCTTCAAATTCTGCCCTTGCCTTACCCCCTCCTATTGTTTAAGTGTCATGCTATGTCATGCCCTGACCTATTTTCCAGATAAAAAACCCAGCCACTTGACATTACCCTGGATCAAATGGAGCTCCTGGTTGTCCCTTTCAGTAATCAGATCTACAGCCAGCTTAGTTCCTCTACCACAGGCCCTCCCTGTGGACGCCAGCTCCATTCACTTCCCCAAGGCCTGACTTTAAAGCTCCACACCCTCCAGCAGAGGCTGTATGGGCTGGGGAATGATCATAGTCTTGAAAATCAGGTAGACTTCATGTAAATCCTAGTACATGAACTGGGCAAGTCATATCAGCCCCATAAACTTGTTTTCTATCTGCATAAGAAAGAGAATACTACTTCCCTTAGGAGAAAGCTGGCGCACTCTGGTTGTGCAATGAAAGGATAGGTGTTTTCAATATTTTCCAGCTGTCCTTCAAGGTCTGCTCAAGGTCATAACTCTTGAATTTAATAAAAATACTCCCTATTATTATTTAAGAATAACTTTACATTCAAATCATTCAAATTAAATGATGATAAATTTCTTATTACCTATAAATAGCTAATACTAAGGACTGAAAAATGACTAAATAAATGAATGAATAATTAAGTGAATGAGTCAAAGTATTGGATACACCTTCAGTAAATGAATCAATGCAATTAAACAAACATATTATTTCCAGACACTCTGCTGAGTTCTAGGTAAGTAGCTGTGAAGAAGATAAGACAGGACTGTTGCCCTCTTGGAGCTCATAGTCCAGTGACTATTCTTTTTAAGGATTTTGACATGTAATCTGTTATAACACTGAGCAAACTGTACTGAAACCATGGTGTGTCAATTCTGCAGCTTTTTATATATACTCTCAGCAAGGGCAGGAGTGAGTGGACTCAGGACAGTTAAAGGAACCCAACTACATGAACACTATTAAGCTGTGAAGCCTCAAACCTTTCCCACAGACCAAACAAACTTTGGTCCTGAGTAAACTTTAGGGTGACCACTCCTTCCTCAATAGGAAAATTTGGGGACCTCCAGAGACTTGGGGCTAATAAAGAAAAAGTAGCCAATCAGGTCTTGGACACCTGCACAAACAGAATGTGTGAGGACTTCTTTTTTTTCCTTCCAGTTTTGTAGCTGGGGGAAGACCAGATGACAAGCACCAACAATTAGGTGCTTTCTTATCCAGTGAGTGGAGAACAGGAAGCCTGGATCCACCCACCTCACCTTCCTATCTCCTGTCTGCTCTTGTTACTGGGGGTGGTGAACATTGACAGTATGTGGTTTTTAACTATTTTTGATCCAGTTTGAGTTGAGTTTCATGTAGGGTGAGAGATAGAGGTTTCATTTTATTTGTTACAGGGGCTTTTCAATTTTTCCAGCACCATTTGTTGAAAAGGTTATCTTTTCTTCAGTGAATGTTTTTGGTACATTTGTCTAGTATGAACTTACTGTATTTATGTGGGTTTGTCTCTGTGTCTTCTATTCTATATCATTGGTCTACATTTCTGTTTTGGTGCCAATACCATGTCATTTTGGTTACTATAGTTCTGTGGTGTAGTTTTTAGGTCTAAGTTTTAGTTTTTATTGATATAGGTATTGTGATACTTCCTGCTTCACTTTTCTTGCTAAGGATTGCTTTGGCTATTTGGGTCTTTTATTTTTCCAAAGGATTTTCATGATTGCTTTTTATATTTCTATGAATAAGACATTGAGATTTTAATAGGAATTGCATTAAATCTGTATAAAACTTCTGTAGCATGGCCATTTTGACAATATTAATTCTGTCTATCTATGAGCATGGGAGGTCTATTCATTTGTCATTCAATAGTGTATTATTTAGTCTCCATGTGTTAGCATAGTTTTTATGTTTAATTTGATTGTTGATTTCCAATTCCATTCCATTATTATCTGATAGAATGCAGGATATTAGCTCCATTTTTTTTGTATTTACTAAAAGATTTGCTTTGTGGCATAAGATATGGTCTATTTTAGAGAAGGATCTATGTGCTGCCAAGAAGAAAATGTATTCACTTCTTATGGATGAAATATTTTATATGTTTCTGTTAAGTCTATATTATTGACTATAATATTTAGTTTTATAGTTATTTACTTTTTATTTGGACAATCTGTCCAGTAGTGAGTGAGGTGTATTAAAGTCACCCAGTATTATTGTGTTGTGGTCTATTTGATTCTTGAAATTGAGAAGAGTTTGTTTGATGTACATAGATTCTCCATTGTTTGGGTCATAAATATTTACAATTGTTATGTCTTGCTGATGTGTAATTCCCTTAAGTAGTATGAAATGTCCTTCTTTTTCCCTTTTGATTAACTTTGGCTTGAAGTCCACTTTATCTGATATGATGATGGAACCCCCTGCTTGTTTACATGATTCATATAAGTGATATGTTTTAGCCCATCCTTTCACTTCAGTCTGTAGATGTCTTTTCCTATGTGGCAAGTCTCTTGGAGACAGCATTTTGTTGGGTCTTGTTTTCTAATCCAATGTACCAGTATGTGTATTTGGATTGATGAGGTTATTCTATTAAGATTCAAGGTTATTATTGTGATATGATTTGTATTCCCTGTCATTTTGGTTTATTTCTAGTTATTCCAGCACTTCCTAGCTTTGAGGATCTAGGTTGAGAAATCAGTTGAGGTCCGAAATGGTTTCCCCCATATGTAATTTGATTTTGTTCTCCCATGGCCTTTTTTATCCTTAATGTATCCTGTAAGCCTCTTATATTTGATTTTCTATTTTATTTTTTAGGTTTGAAAAATTTTCTGATATTATGTCATTGAAAATATTGTGCATTCCTTTGGTTTGCATGTCCTCTCCTTCTTCTACCTGAATAACTCTTAAATTTGGCCTTTTCATGTTATCCCAGAGTTCTTGGAAGTCTTACTCATGGTTTCTTACCATCTTCTCTGCAGAACTTTATTTTCAAGATTTTATATTTAGTCTTCATTGCCTGAGGTTCTATCTTTCAAGTGGGCTAGTCTATTGGTGGTGCTTTCCATTGCATTTATAATTTGGTTTATTTATTCCTTCATTTCAAGGACATCTTTTTTTCCCCAGAAACTCTGACTCTTTATTGATGTGATCTTTCACTTCCTGTATTTTCTCTTTGATTTCATTTCTTATACCATCCTTTACTTCACAGATCAGTTTAACTATGTTACATTCTAAACTCCTTCTCTGACATTTCTTCTACAGCATTGTCAGTGGACTCTGTTATTGGATCATCTTGGTCTGTTTGGAGTGCCTTTCTTCCTTGTTTTTTCAAGTTGTTTGTGTGTTTTCCCATCTAGCAATATGGATATGAGGCAGTACAGATTCTACCCTATAGACTTATACTGTCCATGAAGGTTTTCAGTACCTTGCCTCCAAGGGGAAGACTGATATCAACAGCACCCACTGTATAAAATATATAGCCTTAAGCCTAATAACTCCCACTAAGGCATCTACTGCTTTCTTGCAATAAACAGAAATGATGAGTGAAATCACTGTCTACAGTATAAACAGAAAATTTGCTCAAAAGTTTCACAATTCCAAATGATGGACAAAGAGAGAACAGAAGTAGTATAGGACGTGATGTTCATGAGGGAGGAGGAGAGAAGCTAGGAACAAAGTTCCACAGGAAGAGCAGAAGAGGGACTGACAGAGATTGGCTACTGGCTGGAGAAAAGGTAAGAAGGCAACCAAGGAAAATAGACAAGTGAGAGGAAGAATACATACAAAGAAAAAAATATTAAATATATAAAAATATACAACAAAACTGCAAACGCCATTCATATCACCGTCCTCAACAAAAAAATATGGTAGAGATATTAGAGAAGAGAAAAATCAAATCAAATCAAATCTCACTGGAATATTAAACAACTGTTTCTCTCTGTGTTCAGTGTCTCAGTCCTGGATCTGAATTTTCATGAGATTGCCAGGCCCAGAGTGGCCCTCACAGATCCAGTCACTATCTCATGGATCTGGGCTTTAGATACTCCAGGCTCAGCCATGTTGAGTCCCAAGATCTCAGTGCCATTCCTATTTTCAGAGAGACCACCAGGGATATGCTAACATATGGAAGCAACCCTGAGAAGCAGCCACAATATATATATATACACACACATATATATATATATGTGTGTGTATATATATATATGTGTGTGTATATATATATATACATACATATATATGTATATATATATATATATAGCTTCTATATGTTAGCATATAGAATATATATATGTAGCAGCCACCAGCACTTCCAGCAGGAAGATCTCAGGCACAACCAAACCTGCAGGCTGGACCTGTAGGTCTTGGCCAGAATCCTCAGAGGCAGCTATGCGCTGAGATGACAGTGGTGGCAAACCTGTTGGCACCTGGAGTCCCCTGGCCCTGGCTGAGTCCTAAGATGAATGTAGCTGCACAGAATTAAACCTGCAGTCTCCCTGAGAGCAGACCTCCAGATGGCAGTGGAAGCGGTAGTGGTGGTGTGTCAGTGGCAGAGCGGCTGTGCCCAGCATTGGTGGTAGACCCAAGTAGCCACTTTTTGGCAATCAAAACCGGCTTGTGAGATAAAAATTCTAGGTTGATCAGCCTGCGTATTTCTAAAATTTGAAGGCTAAAAGTGAATTTAGAAGGTTTCACTCTAGATGTGGGTGTCAGTCAATGTTGATAACTGCTGATAAATACTTAGTCTTCTGCTTAGCTCTGTTCAACATAGAAATTTCTGGGCTGGGGCTGTAGCTGGGGCTATAGCTCAGTGGCAGAGTACTTGCCTAACATGTGTGAGGCACTGAGTTCAATCCTTAGCACCACATTAAAAAATAAAAAAGCAAACAAATGAAATAAAGGCATTCTGCCTATCAACAACTACAAAAATTAAAAAAAAATTCTTGGGTATATAAAATGTTCTAATATAAGTTATGGTCCTTATTATAAAGGAGCTTAATGCCCAGTTAGTGAGTAAGACAGAGAATTGACTGGCTGACAGTGAGATGCTTGAATTCCTGTCCCCAGGGACACAGTCAACTGCTGGCATGGGGGAGTGAGGCACAAGGAATGTTTAGAGAGTTCATGGGCCAGTGGCAGCATTCTCAGGCATGTAATCCTGAGAGACTTGTCCTGAGCTTCCAGATGGAGTCTGTGGCATGGTTAGTAGGCTCTGAAGCTTCTCTTTCTTGTTCTTAGCCTTTCTCCACCGCCCAGATTTGCTGATCACCTCAATATTTGGGTGGAAGAAGAAAGAAGTGAATCTTGGGAAATATGCCTGATAGCCTGGGGAGCTAGGGAGCTGGGGAACTGGGCACTCACTGACTCCTCCCTCTCTTTCCTCCATGAGAGAAGTCATGGCTTGGGGACTGCTCTTGGTATTGATCTTTTCTGCTTGGGGAAAAGGTTCCATGGGTCATGTGAAACTCTTCTTTCTATTCTCTTCAATGCTTCTATTCACAGAGTTTATTATCCATTGGTGTGCTAGAACTTGTCTACTGGGTTCTTGCATTCCCATAAAAGTATTCTCATTTGTTAGCCAGGCACGGGGGCTCAAGCCTGTAATCCCAGCACTTAGGGAGGCTGAGACAGGAGAATTGTGAGTTCAAAGCCAGCCTCAGCAATGGTGAGGCACTAAGCAACTCAGTGAGACCCTGTCTCTACATAAAACACAAAATAGTGCTGGGGATGTGGCTCAGTGCTCGAGTGCCCCTGAGTTCAATCCCTGGTACCAAAAAAAAAAAAAAGTATTCTCATTTGTTACTAGTTATCAGTATGATAACAGAGAGATGATAGTGGAAATCTGATATCTTGCTGAAGTTAATGGAGTTCAAGTAAATTTCCAAAGATAATTGGTAATTCATCCAGGTAGGTCGGTTTTTGGAGTAAGATAATTCTAGAAAGATGGAGGCAAAGGCATAATGTACAAAATCATGATTATCATTGCATATGAATCATCTTCATTATAGAACCCCTGATTTCTGTTAGATATCATGTCCATAGAGGGGGAGGGGAACGGGAATTAACATCTATACAACACCTATCTCAATGTATGTGTTCAATAAATAACTGTAGAAAGAATGAATAATGGCTCTTACCTAGCTCTTCTTTTACTTCTTTACTTTATTCAGTCATGTATTTACTGAAAATTTCTAAGTGTTTTAAGATCAATTGCTTTATGCAGTCAAGTTGATTTCAGTTACCACGCATTCCACTGGAGCTATAAGTTGGAGGATAAGGGAAGAATCCAAGAGCAGCTGGCTTGTCAAATGGGCCTCTTTTGAGTATCTATAACTAGGATGGCTCCTAGTTATCATCAAAACCTGTATTTTTTTGAAAGAAAAATATCCACTATTAATAATTATACTGGGATAACAAGCATAAATTGATGTCTATCATTGGCAAAAGAGAACCAGATTGATGTTCTAGGGATGATGAGGACAACAAAAGACGATGGGGTTTAGTAGAAAGAGAGGAGGGAGTTGGCTTCTGGCTGGAGGATTGATGGGAATCTTCTGCAGAGATCCAGCACTTGAGCTAGGCTGTGAAGAACATTTTGAATTCAGATCCTAACTGTGGAGGTGGACATTGCAGCCCAAGGAGGAGTGGTATTGACTTTTGGAGGTGGCAGAGTGTGTGGTGCATTGGGGGATGGGGGAATGAGCTCTTTTGTGTTTCTGGAACTATGAGATGGGGAGCCTGGAAACTGAAGTTGGACCCAGTCTACAAAATTTTCAAGGTCCAAGTAAGGAGGATTTAAAAAATCTGTACTTCTGATATCATGCACACAAAGTTTGGAAAGACTTAGGTATTGTTCATTACCTTGAAGAACACAATCTTATTTGTAGCTCATCATAACACTGACTCTGAGCCCAGAGCATGCTGTCAAATATTCTCCATGATTTCTCTTTGGGTCCATTTCCACCCTCCATGGTTTCCTGGAAATCCTTTTCCTATATTTCATCTCTCTACATTTTTAAAGATTCTTATTTACATTAATAAAACTGTCTACCTCATTTGTCCTGGATTTTCACTTTTTTTTTTTCAGAGCCTAGATTCCCTATAATAGACTAATGTTTTTCTTCCTAAAGTTGAGAACATCTCATAAACAGCTTTTTTGTAGTATTATGTTAAAAGACCCTTTCCATACTTGACTAAAATAAAAAATAACTTGGGTTTTGAGAGAACTGAGACCACATTCCTTTATTCATTTGTTACTTTATTCATTTAACAAATATTTGTTTTGTTAGGCTGTGTAGCTATAGTGTTAAATAAAATATTTTGTTCACTTCCTTGGGAGACTCATAATTTCATTTGGGAGCTAGTTATAACAGCTAATAATACAACAATTAATATTTAATCATAATGATGGCAATTGCTATAATAAAAATATTCTAGAGTATTCTAAAAGTGAATAATAAGGGAACTAACCCAGCCTGGAATAGGCCAAAGAAGGCTTTTTTTGGTTGATATTTCTAACATGTTTTTCCAATATTTATTTTCATCACCAACATAATGTTTTCATTGTATTGGCTTTCAAAAATTATTTTAGCTTTAAAATTTACAGATAAAATTATATGTATTCACTGTATTTATATTTGTGACATTTTGAAGTGTATATATATATATAGTAGAATGACTAAATCTAGACAATTAGCACATATTACCTCACATAGCTATCATTTTTTTTTTTGTACCAAGGATTGAACCCAGGGGCACTTAACCATGGAGCATATTCCCAGATTTTTTTTTTGTATTTTTTATTTAGAGACAAAATCTCACTGAATTGCTTAGGGCCTCACTAAGTTGCTGAAGCTGGTTTTGAACTCACAATCCTCTTGCCTCAGCCTCCAGAGCAGCTGGAATTACAGGCATGTGCCACCATAGCTATCATTTTTGTGGTGAGAACAATTTACATCCAGTCTTAGCATTTTTCAAGAACATAACATGTTATTAACTATAGTCACTATGTTGTACCATAGATCTCTTGACTTTATTTCTCCTAACTTAAATGTTGCACTTCTTGACCAATCACTTGTAACCCCAGACCTCTTCACCTTAATTATTCCTACTCATAGTAACCACTCTTCTACTTTTCATTTCTAGGAGATCAAGTTTTCAAGATTATATCTGTTATGGTTTAGATATTAGGGGTTCCTTGAAAGCTCCCCACAAAGTGTGATACAATGCAAGAACATTCAGAGGTGAAATGATTTGGTTATGAGAGCCTTAAATCAATCAGTGAATTAATCCTCCGATAGGAATTAACTGAGTGGTAACTGAAGGCAGAAAGGGTGTAGCTAGAGGAAGTGGGCATTGGGGGTGTGCCTTTGGGGTATATATTTTGTATCTGGTAGGTGGTGTCTTTCTCTCTGTTTTCTGGAGTGATGTCTTGAACTGCTTCCCCTTGCCACACTCTTCCACCTTGTTCTGCCTCACCTCCAGTTCTGAGGAATAGAGCCGTCTCTCTGAAACTGTGAACTCTCAAATAAACTTTTCCTCTTTAAAATTGTTCCTGTCAGGTCTTTTAGTCACAGTGCAAAAAAGCTGACTAAAACACCACCTGAGTGAGATCATGTGGCATTTTCTTTCTATACCTGGCTTATTTTATCTAACCTAATGTTCTTCAGGTTCATCTATGTTGTTACAAATGACAGGATTTCCTTCATTCTTATGGCTGAATATGGCTGAATATTATTCCATACTGTAAATAGACCATATTTTATTCAGCTGTTGATGGACACTTAGGTTGATTCCATTTCTTGGTTATTGTGAATAATGTTGTAATGAACATGGGAGAACAGATGTCTCTGTGACATACTGATTTCATTTCCTTTGGATAAATACCCAGTATGGAATTTCTGTATCATTGGGTAGTTCTGTTTTTAATATTTTGAACCATAGTGGCTGTACTAATTTACAATCCTACAGTGTACAAGACTGTACAAAAGTTCCCCTTTCTCCACATCCTCCCCAGAACTCGTTGCCTTTTATCTTTTTTAAAAAAATATTAATGCTTTTCCTTTCTTTTTTTCTCTTTTTAATTTTTTAAAATTTTTTTGTGGTATCGGGAATTGAACCTAGGGCAATTTGAGGCAAGCGCTCTACCTACTGAGCTATATCCCCACTTTTTGTCTTTTTGATGATAGATGTTCTAGTGGGTGTGAGGTGGTACTACACTGTGATTTTGATTTACATTTCACTGGCCAAAGAAGACTCATGTTGAATTGATGTATAAACTGATATTTGAAGGACAATGAGGAATAAGCAAAAGGGAGACAGGGGAGGGTGGAAAAGAACATTCTAGGCTGAGGGAAAATGCTCTGTGGGAAGAAGCATATCACCTGTAGAGACAAGTGTGGTTGGGGAATGGAAAAAGAGAATATGCAAGAGGGATCCAGAGAACCTCATAGGAGTGGAGATTATACATGGATGGGAGTTCATGTTTGAGATTTTGATCTCTTTCAGAAGCAAAAGGAAGCTGTTGACTGTTGTTATACAGGGGCTAGTAATATGATCATATTTGATTTTAGAAAAATTACTCTGAATACATATCTCTGGACAAAAGATTGAAGGAAGGCAAAGGAAACTAGTTGTAACACTTCTAATGTGAGATGAAAGTGGCTTGAGCTAGAATCATACTAGTAGACACATAGAGAAATATACTCAAGAAATATTAATGTCCAAGTCAAAAGGATTTTGCAACTGACAAGATTCAGGTAGGAAAGGAAAGGGAAGTATCAGGATGTCACAGAGTTTTGACTTCAAATATTGAGTACATGATGGTGACATCCCCTGAGATGTTGACTCTGGAAATAAAAAAAAAATAACAACTAGATTTAGGTGTGATCCATCCATAATGATTAAATTTAGGTATCAATTTTCCTGGTTTAAAGAATAGCTAGAAACCTGGAAGAACATTTTGGTTGTGTCCATGAGGGTGTTTCAGAGGTTAGTATGTGATTCTGAGAGGACTACTTGGGGGAGGCACACTCAATGTGGGTGGGCATCATTTCATTGGCTGGAAGTCCTGGAGAGAACAAATTTAGAAGTCCATGGATATCTTTGCCTGATAACTGGCTCATGCTCATCTCTTTCTTTGGACATTGGAACTACAGTTTGCCAGTCTTTGAATTCAGGGACTTACCAGCCCTGGGGGTCCAGGACTTATGCCAGTGACCTTCAACCTGAGATCTTGGGCTTTCTGCCTTGAACTAAGAGCTACCTTCTAGTCCTCTCTGGTTCTAAGGCCTTTGGACTTGGACTGAGCTACACTATCAGCACCCCAGCATTTCCAGTCTGCAGAGTACCTGTTGTGGGTCTTCTCATAAGATAGGAAATTAGTTCTCTTTTTGTCTCCTTTCTGGCCCCATCAGTGTCTACTCATATATACTTAGATCATCCCCCTACTTCCCAAAATATATCATAATTTTATTTAGGTAAATAATCAAGCTTTGCATTTGTGACTATATCAGTTTTATTCAGAGCTGAGTGATAAGATAAACTTTTCCTTTTTTGCTCAACTGGGTTTTTGGTGTATAGCTTGTAAAAGTCTTGATTTTTATTTGCTTAAATTTTTAGGTATTTATAAATAATTTATCTCTTAACTCACCTCAAGTTGAGTAAATATCCTTATAATACATTATAACACATTAAGTAGTTTTATTAATTTTATCTTCTTAAGGAAGTTTAGCTCATAGACTTCTATAATGGAGCCAATGCTTGTTTGAAATTGTTATCCTAGGATTGCCTTCTCTATCCACAGATGTTTTCTCTCCCTATGTGGGAAGCACATTATTATTTATTGATTCCATTTATTCTTTTTTAATTTAAAATTCATGTATTCTGTCAGAAAGTTTATAAAGAAAGTTGCATCAGAGGTAAATATTTTGAATTCTTGCATGTTAATCTCTTTATTCTACCCTTACACTTAATTGACAATAACTAGGATATAGAACTATACACAATGGTAGGCAGGGTATAGTACATAGTGGAGAGAATTCTATGTTGGAAATAAATTTTCCGTTAGATTTATAAGCTGGCACTCTGTTTTAGTTTCCACTGAGAAGTCCAATGTCTTTCTGACTTTTTTTGTATGAAGCCTGCATGTATCCATGTATTGGGGTGTTCTTTTTTCTTTTTTTTGACCCAGGGTTGCTTACTCCCCCCACCCCCCATGATACATCCTCAGACCATTTTATATTTTATTTAGAGACAGGGTCTTGCTAAGTTGCTTAGAACCTTGCTAAATTGCTGAAACTGGCTTTGAACTCGTAATCTTCCTGCCTTCACCTCCTGAGCTGCTGGGATTACAGGCCATGTGCTATAACGCTCAGCCTTGGGATATTCTTATATGAAACTTGTAGAGAACTTTGTTATTATTCTTTGTTCTCATAACTTTGAAATTTCTTGTTGTTAGACTTTGGTATAGGTCTATTTTTAGCCATCATTTTTTGATATTCAGTAAGTCTTTAAAAATATAAAAAATTCATTTTTTCTTGAGAATATTCTCTATTTCTAGAATGATTCCCTTATTTTGTTTTCTCTATTCTTTAGTTCTAGAATTTCCAATATTTGGATGTCAATCAAAAAGAACCAGTCTTTTAATTTCTTATCTTTCCCTTCCCTCTCTTACTCTCTCTCTCCCTTTTTTATTCTGACTTTTGAGATAGATCCTCAATTTAATGTTCCAACCCTCTATTGAATTTTTTATTACTATTTGAATGTTTTAAAACTTTTAATCATTGTCTCTGAACTTTTTATTTATTTTTATTTTTTTATTTTTTATTATTTTTATTTTTTTCTCAAAAATTGCATTTTAATACATGTTATCAAACATAACAGAAAAAAACAAATTTTAAGAAGCTGTACACACTGTTCACTGAAAACATTTGTTGAGGCAAATAGAAAAAAATTGTTACAATCATAATTTTTCTAACTTTGCACAAAATTATAAGCAGATTAAATTCTTCATATTAAACACCTTTATATGCACTTTCAATGAACAGTATATATATATATATATATATATATATATATATATATAATTATATATATTTTTTATCAACCATCTTTACTATACCCATTCCCCTTTCCTGCCCTCTGCCTCCCCCATGTCATGTCCAGTGTTCCTCTATTTCTCTTATGTTTCCCATTCCTACCTCCCTAATTCATCAGCATCCACTAATCAGAGAGACCATTTGGCATTTGGTTTTTTGGGATTGGCTTACTTCACTTAGCATAATGCTTTCCATTTCCATCCATTTGCCTGCAAATGCCATAATTTTATTCTCTTTTACTGCTGAGTAATATTCCATTGTGTATATGTACCACAGTTTCTTTATCCATTCATCTATTGAAGGACATCTGGGTTGCTTCCACAGTTTTGCAATTGTGAATTGTGCTGCTATAAACATTGAAGTGGCTGCTTTCCTGTAGTGTGCTGTTTTTAAGTCTTTAGGGTATAGGCCAAGGAGTGGGATAGCTGGGTCAAATGGTGGTTCCA
>PVHX01017993.1:0-38387 GCA_004024805.1 Geosciurus inauris
TTTTTTTTTTAGTTATTTTATTTAAATGCGTTTCAAGTCATAGTACATAACCAGAGCTCAGTTTTTCCATTTCTCTGGTTGCAAACCAGATAAAGTCACACCATTAGAGTCTTCATACATGCACCAGGGGTAGTAATGACCCTCTCGATCAACCATCATTACTATACCCATTTCCCTTTCCTTCCTCCCACCTCCCTCTGCCACGTCTAGAGTTCCTGTATTTCTCCTGTTTCCCATTCCCACCCCCCTTATGTATCCTTATCCACTATCTTTGATATTCCAGTGATCTTCTCTTCGGCCTAGAGAAAAGCATGAGAGTATAGCACCTGTTTTCCTTTGACATCAGCTCCCTCTCATATAAACCTGATGTATGAGTGCACCCACCTCTTACCTAGCCTGTGATCAGAGGGTTATCATAGAGACATTATGCTGGCTATAGGTCCAACATCACCAAAAAGGGACATTTTGGACGGTGCCGGCCAGCTAGCCAGGGAAAGAGGGAAACAGATCACCTTTTAGTTTGTAAGGAATTTCCTGGGAAAAAAAGAAATACTAATTTTTTAAAAAACTGTCTTCTGCTGCAGTATTACAAGCCATTCAAAACAGGAAAGAATTTTAATGTCTCTTTGATTCTAACATCTATTGATCAAGTTGGAAACATTAACCTTCACTGGTAGTTCAGCCACAGGGATTTTACACAGATTACCTAAATACAACATATTATTATGGTTCAGATGTGATTTGTCATGCAGGGATCTGTGTGTTAGGAGCTGGGTCCCCAGGATGGTGGTAGTGGAAGTGCTGTGAAACCTTTAAGAGGGGGCACCCAGTGTGAGGTCCTTGGGTCATTAGGGGCCCTACCCTCAGAAGGGATTAAGATATTTATCATAGAACATCTTGGTATTTCTCAAGAGAAGATTGCAATACAAACCTGAACCTGGCCTCATCCACTAGTTCTCTGGCTTTCTATATTGGCCTGGCCTACAATCTTTTGCTTCTGAATATGCTCCTGCAGTTGTCACCATCACGTCAACACAATCAAGAGGGCCAACAATAGAACTGAGCCAAGGAAGTCCCCATGCCCTCAAACCTACAAGAACTGAGTTAAATAAACATCTGTTCTTTAAACTGGCCTGTCTCAGGTATTTTATTATAGCAACAAAAAACTGACTGATACACATATATAATATAAACTATATGTACCATAAAAATTTGTAAATATATTCATGATTCTGCAAATGTCATATAGATGTATATCTTTAAATGTTTGTCTCTTTTTTTGGAGTCTACAAATTTCTAGCTTAGTGACATACCTTCCATAAAAAAGAAGAAAACTTGTCTAATCATAATACATAAATGGTGTTACCAAACTCAAAATGAAACTTAGGCAAGCTGGGCATGGTTGCTCATGCCTGTAATCCCAGTGGTTCTATAGGCTGAGGCAGGAGGATTATAAATGCAAAGTCAGCCTCAGGAATTTAGCGAGGACCTAAGCAGCTTACCAAGACCCTATCTCAAAATAAAATATAATAAAGGACTGGAGATGCAATTCAGTGGTTAAGTGCCTCCTGGGTTCAATCCTCAGTACCAAAAAACAAGAAAGAAACTTAGGCAAGATACTCTGTCATATATGAACTACTATTTGTCAAAAAGTATATAATATTATCATGATAATAAAGGCTAAATTTATTTAAAAATATTACTGATATCATAGTAATAGTATCATAACTTTGTATCCATTAGGCGAATTTTTAAATCAAAATACTAAGAATGGACTATTTTGCGTTTTTACATAAGAAAAAGATGATCTTATTATAGAATTAAAGATAAATTGCAATTTTATTCTTTTAATTATCTAGTTTTTCTAAAATAAGTTATGGCACTCTTATTGTAAGGAAAATAACTTTTTACTCAAAAACAATTTGCAAGTTGATGTAGCAAGTGTCAAGACTTAGGTAATGAAGCACATTAGGTACACAGATGATTGATATGAATATGTTCCAAGCAGATGGCCCAGCCTGGAAAACACATTGCCAAGATTTGAGGGATAGGGAAAACTTAAAAGGTATTTTTAAAGGAGAAAAAACTTATCATCTGGATAGGTGAGAAGAGTATATTTTCAGTGAATAGCATGGATACTGGCATAGAAGTAGGGTGTCATTTTTCCATGAAAATCAGCAGCATGCATGAGTTCCTCTAGGAATATGAAGACACATTGGTTCAGACCAGGCTCAGGAGAGCCATGAATGCACACCAACACAACCCTGAAGGAGCAGGGGCTACTTGCTATGCTTTTATCCAGATAGTGATGTATACAAATTAGAAAGATGTATATAAATTAGAAGGATGCTGTGATAATAAACAATAATAAGAGGAAAACAATTGTAGCCAGGCTGCTGTTTCTCACATGCAAGAGGTGAAGCATGCAATATGACTGAAGTGCTATCATAAAGTACTCACAGGAAGTTTCAGTCACCTTTGGGTTACCTTATACTGCCTCTTGTTCTGCTTAAGGATATCACTGACTTGCCCACTCCCATGCTCTCCAATCCCCTCAAGTCCCCAGGGTACCTCTCTCTGTTCACCTCAGGCATTAAGTAATCATCTCCTCATTATCCCCCAGGACCATTTCTGAAATACTACCATAGTCATTTCACCCATCTGGAGCAGCATAATTCCAAGAGCTCTCTGAAGAATAAGACAGGCAGTCTGGGGAGCAGTAGCCAGGCAGGTGTTCCAAGCAGGTGGTCCAGTATAGAAAACAGATCAGAAGAGACTGAGCTATTACTGCGTCCCAAACAATAAACTGAGAGGATATCTTGAGAATGAGCCAATTTTCTTTAATAGTGGTTAGGAGTGGTTAGAAGGGTACAGTAGGCATGGGATGAATCATTTAAAACTAGTCCTTGCCATCAAATAACAAAGTTAACCAATATGAATTTCATATTGCCTCCTCTTTCATCCTATTCTTTTATTCATGCCTGTAGTATGCATTTATTGAATATTAAATATCACTCCCCTAGAACACAAGCCACTCACTAGTCATAGGGAGTGACTGATATTAGAGAACTGTCTGAAGATAGAAGTCTTACTGACTTTGTTAATTCATTCTCCTTTTCCTGTATTAGCAGCCTTATAAACAATAAATCATAAACATATTTGTGAAGTTCTTTCATATATGCCCCCCAAATTTATCTTTGTTGGGATACATAAATGATATAATGAATAGTTTTTAAAAAGCATCTCAAACAGATTGACTGCATACAATGATAAAGTTTTACACTGCATGTGTCCACAGCCCCATGCACATTCAGCATGATGTAGTAAGAGTTATGAAGTACACAGCCTGCAAGATAAACCACATGACATTTTCTGTATGTCTTGATGAACCACAAAATATTTGAAATAAAGTGAAAAAGCAGGGGCCAAACACTGGCCTCTATACTTCTTTGTGGAAGAGAACAAATCTTTTTTATACCTAAATGCCTTGCACATGGCAAGTCTTCATATATTTATTAAATCAAACAGGCCAGATACCTAATGCATTTATTTCATTATATAAATACCAAGGAATTCAGGTTGCAATCAAGTGAAAGGAAGAAGGAGAACTCCAAGTTGACCAAGATTAAGTTTCTGTTGTTAAAGAAAATGAGGCTTGTGATGAAAAAAAATAAAATAAAATAAACTTGAATTACTTGCCTCCTGACATTTGGGACTGAGACTCACACCTGCCACAATATTTTCACATATATCATTTCATTTGCTCTTTATAGTAACCATGTGAGGAAAGTATGGCCAATGTTATTATTATCACTACTTTTGAGAAAGGAAAACTGAAACTCAAGGAGGTTAGGACAAGGATTCAAGTCCAAAACTTCTTCCCTTTGTTCTTCTAGCCATTGCCTGTTTTTGTCCTCTTCTGTCAACTACTACTCCCAGGAGTCCAACTTTGAGGGCACAACGTTCTTGGTTTTACCCTCTGTATCTCTAGAAATGGAGGGAGTTTTGTTTTGCTTTATTTTGGCTTAGTTCCAAAGGTTTCCCTGACAGAAAAGTAGGAAATCTTGGCTATGAGCCATTTTGGAACCTCAGTGTCACAGCCTTGAGGGAAGGCAGAAAGCACTAGGGAACTAAGGGCTAGTAAGTAAGAAGACTAATTACAGAGCACAAAGAGACATGGGGAACTTTTCCTTAATCCTATCTACTGTCCATATCCATGGAGACACTCTGGCATGTGCACCATAGCAGCAGACATCTCTAGGCAGTGGGACCAACTAAAGTCATACAGACTCTGAGTTTAAGAGATCAGTCTGCTGGAAGTAGGACTCGAACAAAAAAACATCAGTTGGGAATTTATAGATTTAGGTCCAGCCATGAAACAAAACTTCTCTGAGCTTGGCATGCCACCAGGGCCTTGGACAAGTGAGCTGACAAGGGTACTCAGCAGGAAACAAGTGGCCTGCACCACAGCCCCTTGGGCAGCTGGGGTTACAGCTACCCTAGGAAGACATGACCCTCATCCTTTAACAGCAGAATTCAAGTTCCAACATGAACACAAGTGGCCAAAGCACACAGAAAAAAGGAACACAGAGAACTAATACTGAGAGGGTGGCGCACAAAAGTGAGGACAGTTTTAGCTAAGCCCTCATTTACATAACAAGAAATAAAGTCAGAATCAGAAAGGTGCTTATTTAGAAATACAGAGATGAGAATCAGAAGAAAACAGGAAAAAGTAGTTACCTCTTGGAAGTTAAACTAAAAATGATTGAAAGATACTAATTTTTATTATATGCCTTATAGTACTTTTTTGGGGGCAATACTGGGGATTAAACCTGGGGGTTCTCTTTCACTGAATTACATCCCCTTTTGTTTAGACAGGGTCTTGCTAAATGGTTGAGGTTGGCTTTAACTTTAAATCTTCCTGCATCAGCCTCCTGAGTAGCTGGGATCGTAGGCATGTACCACCACCTCACTGGGCAGTACTATTTTTTAAGAGTGATAAATTGTGATAAAATATACATAACAGATTTTACCATCTGTACCATTTTTAAGTAATGTTAAGTATATTCACATTCTTATGCAATCATCATCACTATCAATTTCCAGAACATCATCCCAAGTAGAAGCTCTGTACCCGTTATAACTTCCCATATCTGCCTCCCCACAATCTCAAATAGCCTCTATTTTACTTTCTCTTTCATTAATTTGCCTATTCCATGTAAGTAGAATAATATAAAATTTGTCCCTCAGCTTCTGGTTTATTTCACTTAGCACACTTAGCATTATGTTTTCAAGGTTAATATATACTGTAATACAAAAGAATTTCTTTTTTTTTTTTCCTCTGTTTTGGTACCAGGGATTGAACCCAGGGGCCACTTAACCCCTCAGTCGCATCATAACCAATTTTTTTATGTTTCATTTTGAGACAGATTCTTGCTAGTTGCTTAAGGCTTCACTAAGTTGCTGAGGCTGGCTTTAAACTTGCGATCCTCCTGCCTCATCCTCCTGAGCCCTTGGGATTACAGGCATGTACCATCACACACAGCAGAATTTCATATATTTTGATGGTTCAAAAATATTTTTGTATGTATACATTTTATTTATTCATCTGCTGGACATTTTTAGCTCTTGACCACCGTGAAAAATGCTACTATGAACATTGGTGTACAAGTATTTGAGTTCTTGCACTCACTTTTTTAAAGCATATGTCCAAGCAATACAATTTTGAATTTTGTTTGTTTTCTTGTAGTGCTGGGAATGGAACCCAGGGTTTTCCCCCTGCTAGATGTTAGGCAAGCAATCTGCCACTGCGCCACATCCTCAGCTCTTCTTTTTTTTTTTGGAGACGAGGTCTTGCTAAATTGCCCAGATTGGTCTCAAACTTGCAATCCTCCTGCCTCAGTCTCCAAAGTAGTAGGGATTGACCTTAGTTTGTTCAAGACATTTTAAAAAAATAGTTAAGAAAGGAAGGAAGGAAGCCTGGTACAGTGACACATGTTTACAAACCTAGATACTCAGGAGGATAATGTAGGAGAATCACAAATTCAAGGTAAGTCTGGGCAATTAAATGAAACCCTGCCTTTAAAAAAAAACAAAACAAAAAACCAGACTGGTGATGTAGCTCATTAGCAGAGATACCTTAGGTTTCATCCCCAGTACTATTTAAAAAAAAAAAAAAAAAAGGAGGGTGGGAGGGAGAGCGAAGGAAGAAATGAGCATGATGAAATTATAAGTGAAGAATCCAGATTCTCAGGTCTCCATGTCATGATGGGGAGAGGAGACAGTGGTCCCCAACTCCTTAACAGCCAGTCCCTTAATTTCACTCAAAGTCACTGACTGTACAACTGAGCTAAGCAATCTTAGCTGTCTCTACATGCCACCTGTGGGAACACAGGCAGAATACTCAAGATCCTTAATCTCTGTCATACTTATTTCCTCATCTGGCAAAATGTTTGGAGATCTTTCTTTTACAAACTTCTCTTATATTTTTTACTCTTAATATCAACAAATACTATGTAACTGTATGCCTATATCATAGCTAAATTTTAGGAATAAAGAAATAAATAAAACCAGACACAGTGGCACATACCCATAATCCCAGTGACTTGGGAGACAGAGGCAGGAGAATTACAAATTCCAGTCCAGCCTGGGAAACTTGGCAACACCTTACGTGAAAATAAAAAATAAACAGGGCTGAGGATGTAGTTCAGTAGTAAAGTAAGTTTAAAACCCAGTGCTACAAAAAGAAAAAAAGAAAGAGGGAAATAATGAGAAAAAATGAAAAGAAGTGAATAAATACAGTCTGTGTTCTCATGAGGCTTATGCTTTGCAGGGAAAGACAGCCTGAGTGCTGTTAACTCTAAGAATATGTGTGCCGGCTTCAGTGGGCACATGGCACAACAATGATTAAATCTTCTGAGAGCTGACATGAGTTACATTGAACATCTGCTTATTTCCATTCAATGTCTGTTCTTCTTGGTTAGTGCTGATGCTATGCCAGTTGTTAAATTCAACATTTTAAATATCAACCTGATTTCGCCAGTATATTGTCAGGAAAGATATCAGAGAAGACACACTTTAGCAGAGTGTTGAAAGACCAGTGTCATTAAACAGGCAGGAGGAACATCTTCAAAGGTACTTTCCAAGTAGAGGAGCTGAGGGTCCTGTGCAGTTACAAGACAGGGTCAAGAAACACAGGCAGCCATGTGGAGAGGTAGGTAAGGGCCAAGCATTGATCACAAAGAACCACATAAGCTAATTTAAGAACTGAATATTTTTTTCTAGAAGGAGCAAAGGAGCCTCTGAAGCCTTTGACTACAAATAATGAAATATCTAATGACGGGAAGGCCTTCTGGGGACTATTATCAGGAGTCTGGGAGAGAGATGGACAGTCTCTGGCTACCAACAGAGCAACAGCAATAGGGTAGCAATTAGAGGACCTCTGAAAAAAGATGTGCTCTTCACAAAGTCATAGTTGACCTTGGCCAGTGCGGAAGTGAAAGACTTGTTACTAAAGGCTGAAGATTAAATGGCTCAAATCCCATGCCATATGTTCAATCTTGTGTCTCTCCCAGTCTTTCAAGAATTCTAGGGGTAGCTTACAAGTTTCCTAGCAACCTGTAGCTGAGTTCCTACTAGAGTTCAGTTAGTTCAGTTTATAAATCTTTTCACTCACCTGTACATACCTCACAAAGAAGCAAACTTACAATTCTTAATAAATTCTGCCTTGGCTTCCCTGTACCAAGACAGTACCAAAGTCCATAGGGATGTTGTATTCTCCCGCCATAGCAAGTAATAAATTTGGCTTTGTTTTATCAATATATTGTGTTAGTGATCTTTGGGGATCCAGCACTCAAAATCACCAATGCAGCCATGGAACTCAGACCCTTTCCTCCATTCCAGTGCATGCATCACTCAGATGTGGCATTTGTATTGGTAGCTAGGTGTGGGTTTTATGTCATATATCCCTGCTCATATCCCACCTACCTCAAAAGTTTTTGATTTCTCCCTTATCCACTATACTTTCAGACAGGCTCCTTTCCTCATCTAAATTGGACTACCCAATGCAAAGCAACATAGCTCCTCAACCCCTCCCTACAACCACCACTTGTCTCAGGCTCTATCTTTAATTCAAAGGAACCCTTTAAAATTGGTCAATTGCCAAATAATTGACCTCCACCCTTAGCAGATCAGAAAATATGTTAGGTGATCTTGAAATTCTCATCTTGAGCTCTGCAAAGAGCTACCAAATTCAGCAAAGGTCCTTAGCAGAAGTCATTTTGTTTTATATAATGAGTGATTTTTTTCTGTTATACTTCCTGATATAACTCCTCTTAAGGATGCATGCACAAATTCAAAGGAGCATAAATGAAGTTTTCTGAGTTCTGGATAACTTCATCCTATGACAATTTGGAAAAGTTTCCAGAGAAGCTGAATTGTGAAATAAATTGATCATTTGTGGCAGACAACAGAATTCAAAGGATTGGAGTTGAAATAACATGATAATCACTAATTCATATTGCACCCTCCAAGTGTAACCTTTGTTGTAAGCATTTTCCTTGAATTAAAACCATTCAATAGCCAGGCACAATGGTGCAGGCCTAAAATCCCAGCTACTGGGGAGGCTGAGGCAGGAGGATCACAAGAGCAAGGCTAGCCTTGGCAACTTAGTGAAACACTGTTTTAAAATAAAATAAATAAATGAAAAGTGTTGGGGATGTAGTTCAGTGGTAGATTCCCTCTGGGTTCAGTCCCCTGTACCACAAAAAAGAAAGAAGGAGCGGGGAGAGGGAGGGAGGAAGGAAAGAAGGAAGGAAGGCTAATACTTTGACTACCATGGAAGGCAAATGGACTATATGTTCATGTTCCTTCCAAAGTTAATACGTTGAAATCCTAAGTCCCAATGTGTTGGTATTAGGAAGTAAGACCTTTGGGAGGAAATTAGGTCTTGAAGGTAGAGCCTTCACAAATGGAATGGGATTAGTGACTTTATAAAAGGAGCCCCAGTGAGTTCTCTTGCTTTCTTTCTGAAGACCTATCTCCCTAATTGCAGACTTCCAGCTTCCAGAACTGTGAGAAATAAATTCCTGTTGCTTATCAGCCATCCAGCCTATGATACTTTGCTATAGCAGCCCAAACTAAGACAGGAGACCAGTGCTATTTTATCATCTTTTACAGATGGGGAAGTTGAGGCAAAGATATTAAGTAACTAGCTAAAGATTGCCTATGTAATTTCTAGAGTTCAGGATTCAAACCCAGGTGACAGGAGTCCACATAAAATAACAATAAGTAGTACTGATAGAAGATAAAAAAAAAAGTGAGCAATTAATAAGAGGCCCAGACATCAAGCACAGAAAAATAAAAAAAGGAGGTGGCCACCTATATAGGACATCCATTCTCCATTTGGGAGTTTTTTGTCCATGTTGGATAACCAGAGCTGCATTTTTGTCATTTATAGGTTTCTTAGACTTTTCTCTTGACTCATCTCAATTGTTTTAGAAAAACAAAAGAGCACAGTTCAGGATTGTTACTAAAATGGAGAAGTAAAGATCAGGCAGAGACTCACTTGCTGCCTGAGAACACTTGCTGGACTGGGAATTAGCAGACTCAACACCAAGACACAGGGCAAGCTCTGCAACTTGGGGCAATCTCATAACTCTCTGGTCAGCAGTTTCCTCACAAAGATGTCTGAGTTTGAACCCAGCCATTTCTGAAGTCTCATCAAAGCCCATGTCCTTCCCATGGACTCTGACAGGCATGCACTTGGTTGGACCTTTGCTCCCAGCTGCCAGCTGAGCTTCCCATGTTTGCACTTCCCTCCTCATCTCCCTCTGCTTTATCCCATCTGCCATCTCCCACTGTTCTAGCACCATCTGTTGTTCTCAGATGTCCTGATAGTGCAAGAATGTTTTTACACAAGAGATCTCTTCTATATGAGATTAAGTGTTGTATAGGAAAGACACTTTGTTAATTAAAAAATATGAATATACTCATGGCATTTTTCTACCTGACAATCTCAATTTTTTTCTTTGAAGTGGTTATGATATTTAAAATAAATATATACATTTACCCTATAAAGGTTAAAGATTATATGTAAGCAAAAAAGAAATTCCTTTGTGTCTATCTTTTCAGACTAATATTTGTTGTTTCGTTTTGCAGTACTAAGGATTAAACCCAGAGGCTCTCTACTACTAAGCTACACCTCTCCACCCCTTTTTGTTTGTTTATTTTTGTTTTAATTTTGAGACAGGATCTTAACTAAGTTGCAGAGGTTGGCTTCAAATTTGCCATCTGCCTGCCTCAGGCCTGCAGCTTGCCTCATATATATCTAACAATTTGTCTTTTCCTTTCAAATGCTAATTCTTAAAAAAATTTGTTAAAACTCTTGCATGAATTTTAAGAAGAGTTGCTTCTGAGTAGTAAAAATGGTTAAAAAGAAGAAGTAAATAAACAGGTAAAAGAAATGCAAGCAATCTTAGATCAAATCATTCCAAAAAGAATGTATCAAATTTGGTCTGAGAAATTCATACCTCATTTTATTCCATATTGTTTAGTCCTGTAAAAAACTGAAGCTGTGCTGGGTGTGGAGAACATACCTGTTATCCCCAGGGACTCAGTACAGAAGGACAGCAAGTTCAAGGCCAGCCTGGATAACTTAAAAAGATCCTGTCTCAAATTCTTAAAAAATGGCTGGGATGTCTCTCAGAAGTAAAGTGCTCCTGGGTTCTATCCCCAGTACTGGAGGAAAAGAAACCAAAAAAATTAAAACTGTGCAATAATTATGCATGGATACCCTGTACTGCTTCTAAGAAATGCCAAGTGCAGTGATATAATCTCAACCTTCAGCATAACCTCATGGATTCCTTATACACAAGTGTTTTCTACATTCTAGATGTTATCCAACCTTTTCATGACCTATTTTAGAAAGAATCTAAAATTTCATTCTCTTTATTGTTGTCTAATGTTAACATAACCTTTGAGTCCATATTACCACTCTCTTGAGGCAAATAAATTCATAAGGACTGCAGGACAAGGAACAGATCACAAAAACATTCCAATTTCACCCATCTCATGGAATGGAATACAAGCAAGCAATGAATGCAAATATCTGTAAAACATTCCTAGGTCCTCAGATGAGAGGTGTTAAATAAACACGTTTTTAGCTGAGCCTGAAAAATGTGTTTACTTATAAACTTTCTATACAATCCAGACTGCTCTCCAGGAAGCAGGCTCCCTTCATCTCCACAGGCTTTCTCCAGAGTCTCCTGCTCTTGTTTTTCAGTCTCTTGACATGTGACCCATTCCTTGAGAAGCTTGTTTGTTTATGCTGTGATGTATCATCAATTTTCCCACTGCAAATGCTGTCTCCGCTCTCATGTGAATCTGAGATTGTTGAACTGACCTATAAGTCCACACATTGCCCCCTCCCCAACACATACTTCCCAGAGCATCTGCTCATTTCCCTCACTTCCTGTCTTGTCTCCTCCTCTAGCCTCTAGCTTCAGTCCCAAACTTCCCTACTACTTTTATCTCCGCTTTATCCAACTGTATGATTTTTTCCAACTGTATGATTTTTATTGTATATATTTTGTATGTACAACATGATGTTTTGATATACTTACACTTAGGAAATTGTTACTATAGTCAAGTAAATTAGCATATCTATCATCTCTCAGTTACCCCATTATTGTGTATGTGGTAAGAGTACTCAAAACCTGTTCTCTTAGAAAATTTCCAGTATACAACAGTGTTGTAATTAGAGTTCTCAAGTCCTACAGTAGATCTCTAACTTTAGCCATGATGTCAAAAGAATAGAGAACACTCATTTTCTCCACTATCAAAAGGAGAAGAAATGAAGTCTCAGACTCTCCCAACTGCCCATTTAAAAAGGAAAAAAAAAAATATATATATGAAGCTCCACAAAGGTAGAAACAAAGAGTGAGGTCTTATTCAGCTTTGCATTCCAGAAGCTCTTTACACAGTGACTTGCAAGTAGTAACTTACATTTAACTACCTGTGGGATTGATTTTGGAGGCATTAGTTTGGCCAGATATTAATATTCACAATAAACAATACACTATAAAGGGCAATCTGGTTTCTATGGTTCTTCTCTTTTCTTAATAATAACCATTGTTTGCATGTGATAAGCCATTTTGTGGATTTCCTTGTTGAAATAGCCTTTTATACACTAAGAGAAGGATTTGAAGTTGTCTCAGGGTTCAACAGTCTCCTACCAGATGGATGCTCACAGTTCCCTTGATATTAAAAAGTATAGACTCCCCACATATCCACAATGCTGAAACATATCTTTCATGATTTAGCATTTTAAAATTGTAATAAATTTTATAATTGATACCTACATATAATGTGTTAGTGTTGATTTTTCTTCCCCAGCATTACTGATGTTACCTACAATTGATGGAATTTTAGAACAAACAAGTATGGCACAAAATTTGAATTTTTGTGCTTCAAAATAACATTTTGAAGGACTTCTTTTTTCAGTTTTTACTCTATCCAATAAATATTTCTGTCAGCAATAACAATCACAAATATTAGTTCTTGAATAATTTACTCTAAAGTATTAAAGTAAATGTCACTGTATCATAAGATAACCAATGGTGCATTTTTCATTTAATGCTGCCAATTGTTTCCTACATTTTCTAATTTTCCAAAGTGTGCATAAACTATTATACATTGTCAGGGCACTTGCCAGGTTGAATTCTTTCCAGAGCTGCATTTAACATCTTATTTAATTTAGAGGTTCAGCAAATGCCAGCAACTGCAGACTGCAATTACTTGTAACATTGAGACTAATTTAGCTAGAATCAATATCTTCTACTTTTCATCTTCCAGAGAATTATTAAAATTATTGGTATTCTAGAATTAAATTTAGGTATCGAAACTCTGTTCTAGCCTCCCATTGATATGAAATAGCTGTAACAGTGCCCAGAATCTTAAATTAAGAATAGTATAAATACTCTTTTTTTTTTTTGGTACTGGAGATTGAACTCAGGGGCACTTGACCACTGAACCGCATCCCCACCCCTATTTTGTGTTTTATGTAGAGACAGGGTCTCACTGAGTTGCTTAGTGCTGCGTATAGCCGTTGCTAAGAGGCTGGCTTTGAACTCGCAATTCTCCTGTCTCAGCCTCCCTAAGTGCTGAGATTACAGGTTTGCGCTACCGCGCCCAACTGAGAATAATATACTCTTTAAGGATTTTTTCCCTTTATATTCAGAAAGGCACATATTAAAAGGTATATTAGGAAAAAAAATCATTATGAAAAGAATGAATCCTCTGGAAGAGAAAGAAAAAAACATGACAAATAATTCACGAAGAAATGCAAATAACCAGCTGGGCAAGGAGGCTTCTACCTGTAAATCCAGCAACTTGGGAGGCTGAGGCAGGAGGATCCCAAGTTTTAAGCCAGCTTCAGCAACTTAGCAAGACCCTGTCTGAAAAATAAAACATAAAAAGAGCTAGGAGTGTAGCTCAGTAGTAGAGCACCCCTGTGTTCAATCCCTAGTACCAAAAGAAAGAAAGAAAAGGTAACCAATACACAACATGGAAAAAGAAAAGTGAAACATCACTACTAATTAAAGGCAAAAATTACCATAACCACCATTTTTTCTTTCACTGGTGAAGTTTTCCAACTAAGGATTTTTTTTAGTATGTGTGTGTGTGTATATATATATATATATACATATATATATATATATGTATATATATATATATACACATATATATATAAAACAGCTTTATTGAGATAAAATTCACCCTTCTTAAAGTCTAAACTTCAGTGTGTTAATGTATTCAGAGTTGTGCAACCATGGCCACTGTCTAGTTTTAGAACATTTCCGTCACCCCCAAAAGGAAACCCATATCCAGGTTACTCTCCATTCTGCGTTCCCTCCACCCTCTGGCAGCCACTATCTTTCTGTCTGTGAATTTGCCTATTTGAGAAAATTCATATGAATGAAGTCATATAATGTGGTCTTCTGCAGCTAACCACTTTCACTAAACATAGTGTTTTCAAGGTTTGTTCTTGGTGTAGCACATGTCAGCACTTTGTTCTTTATCATAGCTCCAGTGAAGTTTTGACAATATTCTGGAAAATCTGAACTCTCCAAACTTATTCCCAGGACACTATTGATCCATTGTTTAAGGTCCTTTTTGTGTGATAATTTGGCAATCCATATTAAAAACCTCTTTAAAAATACCTAAATTCACCCAGGAATTCCACTTTCAAGAAATTACCCCATAGAAAAAATAATGGACATGCTCCTAAATTGGCCTGCAAAGGTGTTGTTCGCAGTCTGTACTTAATAAGGAACTATTTGGAGCAAGATGGGTTCAACAATAGCAGATATGTTGCATAAATTATAAGTGGTCATGAATGGGACAATCTGCAACCATTTGAAGTAATGTTGGGGAATGTGCTATAGGAACTTGTAGAAGAGTCCTGGAGCTACAGGGCTGCCACTTTATGGGCTATAGTCTCCTTTCTAAATCAGATCAGTTATGCTTTGTTCAAAATTTAATGCAAATATTAACTTTACAATAAATAGAAAGTTTATGCAAATTTAAAGAATTAGCTTTAAAACAAATTTGACATAAATATTAAAAATGGTGGAAAAAGATGTCACAATATAATGTTCAATGACAAAACAATCTAATAAACACTATGTACCATTGGATCCAACTTGGGGTTAAAAAATACATAAAGAAAGAAATTGGAAATATAAATGATATATATTTATGTTTACTTTTTGCTTCTCTAGTTTTTCAATAATGTATTTGTAACTTTACTTTTATGATTAATAAAGTGTTAATAAAGTGCTTCAACTTTCTCTTTAGACTTTGTAATTCAAATATATACCACATTGTGCTCTTTTTTTTTAAAGTACCTCTTCTTTTTTCTACCATAAAGAAGCTGCTTAGTTTACTGATGCCAGGGACTATGCCACAGCAGCATTTCTATTTTGGATCATCTGGTTATACTTCAGAATTCTTCTTTATATTCTGCCTAATAATAAAATTTTCTTCAGTATGGTTCATAAATAAGAGAACATTTTCCCCTAGTGTCATGATGTAGTTTATACACAAGCTCCTAAAGGGAGCTTTGGTTCTCAGGACCTAGGACTGTGACTTGATACTGCCAACATCTTCTTAGCCTTATTTAAGATGACAAGAAGATTGAACTAGTTTCCAAAATCATGCCTTATTTTGAGGCAATTCAGACAGTTCTTAGTTTTTGTAGGTTTGTTTATGTGATTTTTGGACTAACATTTACTTACTGCCTTTTGTATGCCCAGACTATTCTCTGGGTCTATAAAAACATGGGCTACCTATTTTTTCCAATAACGAAAAATTCAGCCAAGCAGCAAGATTTTACCAAATTCTCTGATATTTAGATATGTCAACTCCAGACACACCTTTTTCATATATAAATTATAGGTATTTGGGAAAACTTTGACTATTCATCTTCATAGTATTACATGTACTAAAGAATTAACTCCCTACTTTCTCAACCCAGGCAACACACATGGTTAATTAAATCACAAGTTAACAATAATACTGCAACTTCTAAAGCAGCAAAATGATTGCCTCTTCTTTCAGGGGTGAGGGGTGGCCTGTGGATGCTTGTGAAGATCTCAAAATTATATGCAAATAATTTGTAATTAAGAACAGATAAAGCAAATTTAGTCTGTTTACTCTTTCAAAATTTGTCCAAAGCAAAAGTTCTCCTCTTACTCTATATCAGAAAAATAATGCAATACCAACAGTAAAATGCAGAGAGTATCTGCCATTAGCCTGGAAAGTGGGATTGGCCAATAGACACTTGTAGGTCCGTTTTGGGGGAAAAAATGATATTTGGACCATATTGTCATTATTTGGGGAATGATTTCTTTCTTTCTCAAACTTCATTCATTCAAGAATATGGAGCCATATTTATTTTCATTGTGAATTTAAACAATCCTAATTGCTTATGTACCCTGCTTCTACTAGTACCAGCTCCATTCTTATAAAAAATAATCTTGTTGCAATTTGAGTTTTGTTAGATTACAAACTTAGAAAGTATGTGCCTCAACTATAAGAGTATCTTAAAATGACACTGGCTACTATTTATAAGGTCATCAGTAAATAATATCTATTTTTATTGTAGATTCTTTTATTACAATTCGTAACACATTTTAGACAATAAGTTACCAAAAGCAGATGCACAATTAAATAATTCACAAAAGATTGTACAAATGGAAAATTCAGTGATATTCAAAAAATTGTTTTCATGAATTCACATTTCATATTTCATTCACATTTGTTTTTCTGAGGTAATGCAGAAATGATAAGAACTTAGCAGAGTTACTGGCAAATATTAATCACTCAGAATTGACACTGTTATTATTATGACTGTTATTAGACTATTACTTATGAATGCCATGAGTCAAACCCTGTGCTGGCACAGAGGCAGGAAATATTTTCTGTTGCTCCCTGTCATTTATTGAGGAGGTAAAGCAACTGTTAATCCAAAAATCACACAAACAAATCCAAGTTTGCCACAGTATTAAGTCCTAGAAATGAAACGCACACAGTGCTCCAAGAATATAGAAACAGGCACTTGAGCTGTCTATAAAGCTGGGGGGAAGCCTCGTATAGAAGGTGATGTTTGAACTGAAATGGAAAGAAAGAGTTGGAGTCAGAAGACCAAGATGGTGAGAAATTGTGTTCATAACAAAAAGAACAGCATGTTTGAGGAAGTGAAACGTCAGTGAAGCTGGATCAAAGAGACAGAGGAAAAGCAGATGGACTTGAGAAATATTTAGATAGTAAAATCCAAAAGGGGAAGTCATGGATTGGATAAGGATGGAAAAAGAAAACAAATTGTCAAATGATGACTCCTAAAGCCTGGCAGACACCACCTTAACCAAAGCAAACATCATCAGAAATGAGCTAATCAACAGCATGTGCTGTACTGAAAAAGACCCAACGACATTTCTGTTACATACCTCCTAAGGTGCATAACCAGACTATAAGCATGATGAAATATGAGACAAACCCACAGTGAAGGTGCATGTACAAAATACCTAATCTTCTACAGTCAAACAATCTTGGAAAATAACAAAAAGGGAAGCCTCACACTTCCTAATTTCGGAGGATACTATAAAGCAACAGTGAAAAGATAGTGTAATATTAACGTGATAGATATGTAGATCAATAGAACAGCATAGAGCCCAGAAATTAACCTTGTGTACATGATCAGTTAATTTTTGACAACGATGCCAAGACTATGCACTGGAAAAAGAGCAGTCTCTTCAACAAATGGTGAAGGGAAAGCTGAATATCCACATGTGCACAAATGAAGTTGGATCCTCTTCTTGCACCATGTGCAAAAATCCCTGATGGGATTAACTGAGTGGTAGCTGGAGGCAGGTGGGGTGTGGCTGGAGGAAATGGTTCATTGGGGGTGTGGCTATGGGGTATATATTTTGCATCTGGTGAGTGGAGTCTCTCTGCTTTCTCCTTGTCATGTGAGCTCCTTCTCTCTGCACATTCTCCCACCATTATGTTCAGTGTCATCTGGCGCCCCTGGGGAATGGAGCTGACTGTATATGGACTGAGGCCTCTGAAACCAGGAGCCCTTAAATAAACTTTTCCTCCTCTACAATTTTCCTGCTCGTGTCCTTTAGTCACAGCACCGAAAAAAGTTAACCAAAACAGGGGACATTTGTGTTTAATGGGTGTAAAGTTTCAGTTTGCAAGATGAAAAAGTTCTAGAGATGTGTTGCACTAACAAAGTGAATATACTAAATAGTACTAAATTACACATTCAAAAGGGGATGCGATAATAAATTTTATGTTTCATGATTTTTACCTCAGTTAAAAAAAACTTAACTGCTTCAAAGTCTTCAAAAATACCAATGTCACAAAATCTTAATAAAAATTCAGGAGTGTTCCAGATTAAAAGAAACTAAAGAGAAATGGCAACTAAATGCAACACATGATCTTGCATTTTTTTTAAATAAAGACTTTATTAGGGCCTTAGAGGAAATCTGAATAAGGTCTGTGAATTAGATAATAATATTTTATTACTGCCAATTTCCTGATTTTGATAATGTACTGCTTTTATAGGAAAGAATTCCTATGATTTTAGGAAGAAAAAAACTGAGTATTTAGGTTTGAATGGCCATCCAGTTTATAAGGATTCCTAAAAGGGTTCATGGGGTGTGTGTGTGTGTGTGTGCGCGTGCATGTGTGCACACGCACTTGCACATGCACCAAAAGGAAATAGAACTCATATGGTAAGTTGTTAATGTTTAGGGAAATATGAATGATGTATATTCAGGAGTTTTTTCTCATTTTTTCGGCTTGTTATTTCCTAAAAGAAGCTTTGTGTACATGATCTCCCCTCTGCCCTGACTCTCTAAACACTGGTGCTGAGGTTTTCCTTTCCTATCTTCATTGCCAATTTGGTGTATTGAGGGTCCTGGACTTTTGTAGAGGGGAAGAAGAATCAACCAACCAATATGATTCCTCTTGCCAAATGCACAGTGCTTCCTCAAGCAGAAGTGGCTTTGGCTTCTACCCTTTGTTTGGCTCACTGTTGTTGTTCTGCCATGTGTCAGGCAGTGTCCTGATCTTGCGCTCTCCATCTGACACCCCACCACTACCCAGTAATTAAGTGTACTAAGTGAGATCTGTCCTCCATGACCTTCCTCTTCTTCTACCCCCAACCTAGGCTCCCTTTTATTTCTGTAGGAACTGAAAATGGAGTGGTGTTTTCTGCCTCTAAATTTGGTCCAATTCTATTTCATAAAAACTGTGTTTTGCTTCCCCCAATCCAGAATCGTACTTTTGATTTGTCAAAAACCTATCTGGAAATTCTCCCAGAAGAGAACTCTGGGCTGCAGATACAATTTTGAATGATGCCAGCTTTATAATCATAATGGAAGCTTTTGTTTTGGATAAGTTTGAGCTGAGTGAGAAGACTATGGGACCAGTAGTTAGTAGATAAAATATATAACTATTTATTAAAATATATGTATATATATTTTATACTAGACTTGAGCTTGAAAATTTAAAACAAAGATAACATTGTCATGTATAAATTTCAAAGCAAGTAACAAAACCAAACAATAATATATGGACAAGGGTCAGAGGTCATAGTCAGGTGGGAATAGGTTAAGCCTGGAGTCAGCACTGATCCCTCAGTGCTAGTCTCATCTCAGCTGACAGGGATCAGTCAGCCTCTTGGGTTCTCAAGTGAAGGGGTGGGTCACCAGCTACTTGATCCCAAATTTTCTTCTAGATATCTTTAGATGTTTATATTTATCTCTAAATAGCTTATTTAGTTAGATAATTTCTCATGATTTTCTTTAGGACATTTATAGTCCTTCCAACCTATAGATTCTAGGATTTCAGATTAATTGAAAATTATTTTCACTCCAGGGAGAAAGAATTGATCAAACACAGACAACATCAATCAGTGACTGATTGACTGATTGATGTTGATTGACAACATCAATCAGCTGACTCAGTGGCTTATTCTGATTATTGTGCAGTTCACACTTGGGATGAATCTCATTAAATTACAGAAGAGTACACTTCTGTTGTGACATTATAAGATTAATAGCCGTTAATTGGGGGAGAGGAGATAACTTCTTTTATTCTTATAACAAAATTTAAAATGTTATATTGGAAAAAACCCATAAATGCAGACCATTCTAAAAGAAAATAAAAATCGTTCCATTCCATTACCAGAAATGACCACTCACGATATTATCATTAATTTTTGGTGCTGGGGTTTGAACTCAGGGGTACTCAACCACTTAGCCACATCCCCAGCCCTATTTTGTGTTTTATTTAGAGACAGGGTCTCACTGAGTTGCTTAGTGCCTCGCCTTTGCTGAGGCTGGCTTTGAACTCAAGATTCTCCTGTCTCAGCCTCCCAAAGTACTGGGATTACAGGTCTGCGCCACTGTGCCTGGCTTTATCATTACTTTTAATGTTCTATTTTAAGGAAATACACTAATGGATGTGTGTTTATTATGGTATTATTGGTGAAAAATTTAAACTACTCCTATATATTGGGATCTGAATAAATAAATCATAAGACATTCCTAAGGATTACTATATTTGAAAACCTGGGACATTTGCTTGACTTGACACTTCATCACAATCATTTGCAGGGCATAACAAACTTGTGATACTTCTGACACTGCATTCAATGGATCTGTAGTATTGCCCTTTTCATTGGCAATAAATTCAGAAGTTCTTTCAACATCAACGCCATGACTAAGTCAATCCTGATTTCTGTCTTTGTGGAGTTGTTTTTTGTTTGTTTTTCTTAGAGTTACTGCTTTTTTTTCTTAGAGTTACTACTGTTTGGTACTAGGTACAGTGTCATTCTGGGTTCAAGCAAAAAAACAAAAAACACAGTAGATACTAGCAGAGAAACTTTATTCAAAAATATTGATTAAATAGTATTAGAGGATTAAAAATGAGAAACCAGGAAATGGAATGGCACACATCTAGCAATTGCAGGAAGCCCTGTTTCCTCATGACAGGAAGTAGAAAGAGAAAAGGTGGAAGTGATTGGTATCTGAAGCTTGGAGGAGAGGACTTCATAGAGCTGGGCCTTCTTTGCCTTGGGAATGCTGCCCAGGTGGTGATGGTGCCTCAGGAAGTCAAAGAAGGAGACAGTAAAGTTTTCAATTTTATAGGGCTCTTGTGTGGATTAAATGAGATTGCCAATGTGAGGCTCTTAGCTATAATTATTGATGGAAGGTCATGCAGGCCAATAGTCAAGTGCATAAATATTAAATCAGATGGCCTGGGGCTAAATCTTACTTCTAAGAATACTAACTGTGTTATAGAAAGTCTCTTTGCTTTCTTATTGGAATTCACTGTGTCTTACTAGAATACCAAACTGAACTATTTGTGACAAGATAGGTCTAAAGTTTCAAAACAACTCTGACATATAAGTAGTATTATTTTTCTCATTTCATAGCTTAGGAGATTAGGTATAGTAAGGTCATGTAGTTTTCCTAAAGCCATATAGCTCACAAGTGTTAGAACCTGTTTTGAACTAGGATTCTCCATAAAACTTACCACCATCTGTCTTGGTTCATTTGTGTTACTGTAACAGGATACCATAGTCAAAGTAATTTGTAATGAACAGAAATGTATTGACTCAGAGTTCTGGAGGTTATGAAATCCAGTGTCAAGGAACTTGTAGGTCTGATGATGTGGTGTCTTAAATTCTTCATCCTCATATGTCAGAAGTCTGAAGAGCAAATAGACAAAAGAGGGCCAGACTTACCCTTTCATAGAAGCCTATCCCACCACCTCTTAAGGGTCCCACCTCTTAATATAATTATAATGGCAATTAAATTTCACCATGAGTTTCTCGGGGGAGAAACATTTGAACCATAGCACCACCTAAAATACTATGTATTTTTACTTATTTATTACCTGCTACCTGCTAGAGTATAAGCTTCAAGAGATACCTGTTATTCATTCATTTTTTTCCTTCATGTATGTATTTACTGATATATTCCAAGTCTTTTGAATAGACACTGACACATAATAGGCATTAGATATTTGTTGAGTGGCTATGAATCCAATAGGATTCTAAAGAACTATGCCTATTTTCTCACTTTACAATGGTCACAAAGTTGAGAAATAGTATGGTATATGTTATTTTGCATATTACATAGAAGACTTAATATTACAAGGGTGAAATAAACTGCATATATCACATACCAAGTAGAGCCTAGATTTCTGGATTGGTAACCCATCACCAGCTCTCTCCCATTATAATACAGCCCATACTTCACATGGGATAGAAAGTCAAAAGGGCATCTGAGGAAGTATAAAAAGGAAGAGCTAAAATCATTGTGAAATCAGTGCACCCTGTGGGCCACTATGGAGAATGTTACAACAGAAAACTAAGTATTTCCCCATTATAGTTCCCAGCAGGTTGAAAACGTCAACATCACTTGCTCACTCATCCGAATATTCCCAAAGATGTCATTTCAACCCTTAGTCAAAATTAGCTAGTCAAATTTCTCTCTGTTCTTTCCAGAAATCATAAATAAAAACTTTTTAAAAACCATTGGAAAAGATGAAACTTCAAGTGTCCCAGATAGTGACTAGAGTCATAATCAATAATTAAATATTCAAAGACTTCAAAGCAGCATTTAGAGAAATAAGTGGGTAAATGCAACATGGCCATCGTACTTGGAACTTCACAGGGTTTTATAAATCTCAATTAATTAGTGTTTATAACCTGCTATGAGATCACTGGATAAATAGCAGATAATAATAATTAAGTGTTATTATTCTATGAAATGCATTATTACATTTAAACACTCATGAAAATTGTTAAAATTAAAGAATGCCATATGGCAAAGCTTATAAAAATGATTTTTAAAAATGAGTATTGCTCCTATAGTCTGAGCCATGAAAGACATTTGAAATTGGTTAACTGCCGTGAACAGTTGAGATGTTTTATGGAGTAAATGGAGTACAACAGATACTGAGCACACGTGACTAGGAAAAAAGCAATGTTTTCCTTGATCCCAGTCTTCATGTCAATCTTGTGCAGATGACAAAATCATAATTGAGATAAGACCTGTCTGCCAATCAAGGCAATAAAGAAACGAGTCTGTAACTGTCCTAAGAACTAGTTGATATGAATATGCAGAAGTTTTCTTGCAAAAACTTGCAGACTCTTGTTCTTAAAATAGCTGCTTCTACTGCTAAAGGAGTCAGGGGTGACCCTGAGTTTTCATCTAAATTTCTCCCTATGCTGGAAACCAATGCCAGGGTTAGCGTGCTCATTTATGAGCAGTAAGCTTGAATGATTTTCCAGTTTTGTAAAATTAAATGCAATCCTCTTTGCATAGCTCTCAGTTGCATTGTAGAATGAATAGGAATGGTATGGGTACCACAAAACTGCCCAATTCTTGAATACTCTTTTTCCATATGCTCTTCTCCCTGGATCTCTAGGAACCTAGAGAACCTCCTTTATTTTCAAATAGGTGAAATACCAAGAAAGCTTCGAAAGTCTATTTAGTTAGTCCTCAGTGACTTATAAAAATGAGTAGAAAGGATCGGGGAGGCACAGTTCTTCCTAACTCTGTGAAAATCAGTTGAAAGTTCATACATAGAGGTGTAGCACTGAACAGCACGTGAGCGTACTTGTCAGGTTCTCTCTGCCAATACCTTTCCCTTGGGTTCTTTCCAGACCTTCCACTCTGGTATTCATCAGCCAGTACCTAGTTGCCTGAATAAATAGCATGGCTTTAGGCAGCAAATAACTTTCTGACTATAACAGAATGCAAGTGAGAATCCAAGGATGAAATGATAAACTTAAAGAAAAAAAAAGTCACTGTTTTCCTCCCTTCTGACTTTGAAAACAAAAATTGAGATGATTAACCCAAAAGGAGTTGCTATAGACAACCATGAGCTTACTAAACAGTAAGAAATATTTTGGAAAAATTGATTTAACAAAAAGGATAAAATAACTAAGATTAGTATAAAGTACCCACTTCTTAAAGTTAAGTTATATTCATGGAGATTTTGAAAACACTTGAAAGTATTAAATGGAGACATCTGTATCTGTCATGTTTTGATGACTATAAATTTATAGACATTGTCAAATCTCTACAGACAATGTAGGGTCTGTGTATTCTTTTCCCCAATTAATTTTGAAAAAACTGTTTCTATTAAACATGGATAGTATTTTTTAATTCTCACATGCTCATTTTCCTTAATGCCAAAAAACTTTGTCCCATTTTCACAATAAAAAGCCACAAGTCTATTTTAAGCACTAGGTTATCTTTTTGAGAATCCTCTGGTTAAGATGTTTGTATGGCTTATGGAATATTTCTAAGTAATGGTCTTTTTTCTTTTTTCTCAGTCAGACCTCAAGATACATGATACATGGATTTGTTTCCTTTAGCTACATGCTTACAATTTTTCTTGGTTTGTTTGTTTTAATAAGGTTTTCCACAAAGTCTAACTCCTTTCTGTTTATAATCAGCATTACAAACCCACTTCAGGGATTACATTCTTTTTGCCTCAATCTAATCGAACACTGGCATCTTTTCTGTTATTGCCTTCACAAAACTTCTATAAGTGACTTTTTCAGTGTTCATTCTTAATTTCCTACTAAATTTCTTGATGTGTCTGAAGTCTGTTAGGAAATAAAGCACGATAAGATAATAATGATATTATACAATACTCAAGGTGTTAAATGTAGATGGTTAAATATATGTTGGTGATAGAGCTTTAGATATCCTAGAGATTAGGGAAGAGCTATCTGCTGGCTTTCTCCTTTTTGAGCAGGGGAGTACTAGGGATTGAACTCAGGGGCACTTTAACCCTGAGCTACATCTCCATCCCTTTTCATTTATTTATTTATTTTATTTTGAGTTAAGGTTTGTTTAAGCTGCTGAGGCTGGTCTTGAACTTGTGATCCTTCTGCCTTACCCTCTCAAAGGCTGGGATTACAGGTGTGTGCCATCATGCTACCCAGCTTGCTGATTTCCTTCTTGTTTTTAGGAGCAGATAATACAAGTTGGGAAGGCACTCTTAACTTTCTACACAGAAACTCCTGGACTTCTGTTACTTCCTGGATTTGTTCATGAGGACCCAAGCTTCCCTTGGCACCAGTCAGCACAAAGCTGCCCTTTAACCAAAAAAAAACCTGCTTCCTTTACCTGGCCCTATACTTTCCCCAGTGTTATTTTGGCCCAATTATCTCTGCCACCCCACCCAAAACTCCCAGAAGAATATTTGAAAGAAAATCAGACCCATGCAACAGATTTTTTAAAGCACATTTACTATATTAATTTATTAAGAAACTTTTATTTTTTCAAATTTGTTTTTAAATTATATCAATAGTAAAACTTGAAATGATCATTTCTTACAGAATATCATTTCTAATAAGTAAAAATATTGCAGCAGAATTTTTGCACATATTAGCATTTCTTTCTTAAAATGATACTATGTTTAAAATAACCTATTCCTGTTTCTAACCACTTGCAAAAAATATTCCAGATTTCTTCCCAGGTTATCAATGGCCCCAAATAAGTTACTCTTATTTTAGGATCATAAGTCTGTATGACTGTCTTCATGTCCCTTTTAAAGTAGTTTATGTGTTCTCCAACCTGAAGATTAGCAAAAAAAAAAAAAAAAAAAGACTAGAAGATTTAGTTAATCTGTTTACTAGCTATGCTAATTTTGTCAAATGGATCTCTGTGAGCCTCTGCAATACAGGAAACAATGCCTCTGCTGGTGTTTGTGATAATATGGTGGATGTCCCTTACTGTCAAATCTTCAGCAACTCTTTTTCCCTCCAGGAACTGTGCCTCCCTATCTCCTATAGTTCTGATACAGTGTTTAATACTGAGAGCCCCACCTGACTGCGATACTTAGCAAGCAACACAGACCTGGGCTATCAGAATACCCCAACCCTCTCCTGGCTGTAATCGGTCTCAGATACAAGCACATGTCCAATAGAGGACCAACTGGAGTCTCTCTTTGAGCTTTGCTGTTGAACATAGGATCCTTCCTTCTCTAGAACAACAAACACTAGGAGACATGTGAAGTCAAATGTAGGTAGCTTCGGTTTTTATTCCTAGAACAATTAACAGGGACAATAGCTGAGAGTTAGGTATAAAGTTAGAGACAGAGAAAAGTCCTTAATTGTGCCATGTTTAAAGTCAAATATTCCCTTGAAGTTTTCTATTAAGCCCCCTAAAGATTCCCCTTGAACCAACACTAGTTCAAGTTGGTTTTTTTCAGTTGGCAATGAAAGGGTTCTGACTAATCCTGAGAGTTAAATGGGGCAAAATATGCAAAGTATAAAGATCTATACAAAATAACGCCTATCATTCTCAAGGAATACCATTCTATTCACTCCCCAAATGACTATGACAATTATCACGGGTAGAAATTTCTGTCAGAGTAATATAGTTAGGACTGCATGTGGCAGGTGATAAATATAACTGTACTCCAATATGACATAACCTCCAATTATATCTCATACAGCCATGGCCAGTAATAAGGGGATTGTTTCCCTCCTGACTTTCTGTGCAGTAACACCTGGATAGAGACAATAGAAACTGAGCTCTGATGATCCACACTCCATGATAAAGTTTCCAAAGCTATCCACAAATGTCAATCATTTAGATTTACTATCTACAACAGAATTCCTCCTATTCGTTTAAATAATATTGTGTAAACTTTGTTTTCATCTTCAAAGCAAATCTTCAAAGAACAGAGGCTGTTCTGATATTTCATACTTTTGTTTCTCCTGTGACTATAATGGCTTCTCCCCTGTCACCCTTCCCCTGCCAAGTATTAAAATGGATTTTACCTTAAAAGGCAAAAATTAGTGACTATATTTGTCCTTGTTGAAACAGGGAATAAACAAACAGCTGTGGCTATTGCGTAGGCATTTAAGATGTTCCGAATGCTGATTGTTTAGATATCTGTCTCAAAAAAAATGAGATTCCAAGGATAGGGGTCCATTTAGAACATAGTTTACAGGTAGAGCAAAGACATCAATAATAAATAAAATCTGGAAGCAGAGCTCAATTTCCTTATAGGTACAGTGCTAAACAGCAAAACAGTGATGTTAAATAACCCTCACTCTCTAACACATGGGTGGACAATTTTCTGACACATCAGAAAATAAATAGGGCAAATCTGTTTTCAGTCTGTGTTTTTTCCTCTGTACCAAATGGGAAAGGCCTTGCAATTTTGCACCCAGATCCTGCCTGTGAGACTCAAAAGGCCATATTGGTAAAAAAGAGAGTGCCATTGTAAATTTAGTTAAACCTAATAACCGAGTACACACTGTGTGAGACTAAGTGAGAGTAAACATGCCAACCATTTAATACTCTTTTCTTGTATAGAGTATTCAAAGTGGAAGCCCAGTCTCTAAAATGTACAAAAGAGAAATTACTTGGCCATGTAGAGGGGGGTTAAAGCCACATATTAGGACTTTTGATCAAGTGTTGTTTTCCACCATACTACAGGTTTAAGATGCCATGTATTTACATCTCTCTGATCCTTTCCTGGTGAGACAGGATCAACAAGTAGAACACTGGGCTGGGATATAGCTCAGGAGCGGGGATGTAGCTCAACGGCAAAGTGCTTGCCTTGCATTCAAGTCCTGAGTTTGATCCCCAGTTCCAAAAAAGAGAAGACAAAAAAAAAAGGACCCCCACCCAAAAAAAAAAAAAATGCAGAATATGTATTAAGTGCTCCATGAAGTCTGCAGGAGACAAAGCTACCTAGAGGAGAAAGTGGGCAACTCTCACTGGGGATGGCCAAGAAGCTTTCTGAAGGAATTAATGTCTGCATTAGGTCTCAAATTTTTTTTTTTCTTTGAATGGGATGGATATTCCAGAAAGAACCAGCACTGTTCAGAATTAACAAAATTATGTCAGATTTGGGGTACAGTTTGATACTACTAGAGAGTAACTAAGGAATTCTGATAGAAGAGAATCCCCCCGCCTTTTTTTCTATTTTAAGTGGAGAAATGCTTGGTTAAATCCATATATGAATGAATTATCCTTCAAAACCACTGAGCTATACCAGCTTCTATGACTTCTAGGATCATGAGAATCTTGTTCTCATAATAAACTCTAAGCAGCTATTAAAATAAAATGAAAATCTAGGTCTATGCTTTGCCAGCCTGTCTTTGTTCCATCAGAGCCTTTCTTTCAAATAGTATTTGCACAGTGCTATGGTCATATTTGTATTGCATATCAATGGATGGGACTCATTTCCTGTTTCCCACTCTTTATTCTGACCCTACCCCCAATTTCAACCCCACTCTGCCTATCATCCTGCAGAGAGGCTCTTCTATATTTTAAAGTAGGCTGCTTTCCATATGTAGGCCAGAAAATTAGTCTCATAAAATAAAGCCAAATATTGTATTTTAGGTTTTATCCTGTTCTCAAAGGCAAACTGAGCTTCACTCTTTCTTCGAGCCCCAGTTATGGTGCTAAAGGAAATTGAATGGTAGAGCCAAAATACTGGGAAGTTAGGGCCAAAAGACTCTGCATGCTACAGAATTTATCCTATGTAACTAAAGTTGAAAGTTAGCCACAATTCCAGACCATCTATAATGCTTAACCATATTTTGGCTGGATGTTCAAGTAAAAATTTCCAGTCTTTCCATTCTATTTTTAGTTCTGATGATACATCAACCAAATGTAATCACAATGTTCTTTTTGCGTTTTTTGAAAACTCTCTAAGCTTTAACCTCAACAAGCAGACTTCTGGAAAATTAGGGTAAATACAGACTTTTCAGCAAATTCTCTGGGAGACAAGGCCTTTGAATTGCAATATTGGAATCAAGTTACATGTAGAAGAATACTGCAAATATTTTATGCTTTTCATTTTCTTTCATTGAATAGTATGAACACATGGTAGGTTGATACACTCTTCAAGCCTTAATTGCAAACCAAGTTTTACCTCCATTTCGTTCTTTCAGAAAATAATTATTGAGTGTATATGATATGTCAAGCAATTACAAATATGACAAACAAGACAAGATCTTTGGAATAAAAGAGATAGTAAAGTAAGCAAACACATGTGTTCAAGCCTACAGCAAAACATTGCAGACGTTATGAAAAAAATTAGTACAGAACACAGTTGCAGCATAAAGTTGGCAATGGAAAAGGAGCCACAGGGAAGAGAGTTTGCTCAGTAGACATAGCAGGGTGGTGAGAATGGCAAGGGCTTATGGGAGGGTAATCCTATAGGCAGACAGAAGTTACAGTAGGAGCATGGATGAAAACACCAGTAGGCTTAGTCCAGTATGTCTCAGACTCATACAGCTCCTAGACCTCTTTTAAAGGAAAAAGCTTGTCACATATCTTAGAATCATTTTGTTTTCTCAACCATGTAGAAACATAACACTGCTATAAACCCCAATGTGTTAGGCTATTATATAACTATAAACCAAATTAGTTATAAAATGTATAAAACTGGTGTCATTCAAGTAATATCAGTTTGTAGAATGAGTGATATCTTTGCTGGAATACTATTATTCAGATTGCTATGAATCTTTGGAAGGTGACATGCCTATGCTACCTTGTTGTAAACGATGATTCATTTCTTTCATTGCCTTTTCTTTTTTCTTTTTCTTCTCTCTCTCTCTCTCTCTTTTTTTTTTTTGGTGGGGAGGGTATGAGGGATTGAACTTAGGGGCACTTGACCACTGAAACAAATCCCCAGCCCTATTTTGCATTTTGTTTAGAGACAGAATCTCACTAAGTTGCTTAGCACTTTGCTTTTGCTGAGGCTGGCTTTGAACTCTACATCCTCCTGTCTCAGCCTCCTGAGCCGCTGAGATTACAGGTGTGCGTGATTGCCTTTTCTTTTAATACTAGAAGTATGGCCTGAGCTTTACTCATACTGTAAGCTGCAATGTTCCTTCTATGAGGAACAAATCTTTGAAAATATTGTCTGCCTGTCTTCTTTATTCATTATGAGATAATTTTGTGGTGACACTCAATTAGAAAGTGGCCATCATTCTAGACCCTCATTCCTCAAAACATGGTCCAGAGAGCAGCAGCATTAGTGTCATCTGGGAGCTGTCTTAATGACTTGGGCCACACAGGAATTACTGAATCAGTTGGCCTCTCAAGATGACCTTTGGGTGATTTCTACATGCATTAAAAAGTGTAAAAACTACTGCTATTGACTATTCAAAAATGCTTATTTTATTTGTAAAGGAAATTATCAAAATTAAAACACAGAAATAAAACTTTTCATAGAGACCTCTTGAACTGCTGCTGCTGATCGTTCTCATTGGCCCATAAGGGAAATGTAAAGAAACTCAGCGTAACTGAAGCATAATTCCAGAGGCAAAAGATAAGGCAATCAATAAAGTTAGAGAGAGAACAGAAACAGGTTTGGCACACTAAGGAGTTTGTACTGTATCCATTAATCAATGAGAAGCCACTGAAGGATTTTAAGCCCTGGAGAGAACCATGAGTTTTACTTTTTTAAAAAGATCATTCTAACTGCAACCATGGATTAGAGAACGGCTGACTGGAGCCATGGAGGCCAGCTAGGGCTTATTTTAATCGCTCAGACAGTGAGGGCTGAACCAGTGCTGCAGCAGGGGCTAGAGAGGAGGGGTTGGACAAAAGAGATACCAGTGTGGTTTAGTGACTGATTGCATGTCAAGTCTCTTTCCCAGCCAACTAAGGTAAGGGGATGCAATTTGAAGAGCAGGTTTAAGAAAAAGCATCAAGTGTAGCAAAGTGTCCATGTTCAACTTGTTTTATGTTAGGAATACGCATTGTGGAGTTGCCTAGGGCATAGCAGCTACAAGCATCTTCCTGGAGATGCAGACTTAGGAATAATGAAAGTAATTGTACGAAGAATCATTAGGGAATGAATTTATGAAGAAAATGGGGAATTTTAAATGACTACCATTTAGTTTACATATTTAAATTGTGTTTTAATCAACTTTTTCACCACTGTGACTAAAGGACACAAGCAGAACAATTGTAGAGGAGAAATGGTTTATTTGAGGGCTCACAGAGGTCTTTAGTCCACAGAAAGCCGACTCCATTCCTTGGGGCTCAAGGTGAGGCTGAACATCATGGAGGAAGAATGTGGTGGAGGGAAGCAGCTCACATGGTGATCAGTAAGCAGAGAGAGAGACTCGACTCTCCAGATAAAAAAAATATGTACCCCAAAGCTACATCCCCAATGAACCACTTCCTCTAGCCACACACCCCCACTGCCTTCAGTCACCACTCAGTTAATCCCATCAGAGATTAATTCACTGATTAGGTTAAGGCTATGACCCAATTATTTCTCCTCCCAACCTTCTTGCATTTCCTCTCACATGAGCTTCTGGGGGACACCTCACATCCAAACCATAACAAATGGATTCCTGCCTTTCACAGAATGCCCGCTTCTATTCTGTATTCTTGGCCAAAATGATATGATAATTCCCATTTTGCCACAGCTAAGTGTCCTCCTCCATAACTTGGGGTGATCACAGTTCTACACTGATTTAGCTGCTAATTGTTTTCCTTGTGTTTGAAGATGCCTTGAAACAGCTTATAAGAACTAAGATTTTTCTTCTTATTTGAGAGAGAAAATGTTTTTATGTTAACACTTTGTTCTAGTCAACAGCAGTTTCTTTACCTAATTCCTCAGTCACTTCCCACTGCCTGAAATGGAAGAAAGGAACTGTTATCAGTCAAGGAATCTCACAAGCACATCATTTGGCATGGGCATGGTTTTCAAGAGGAAGGAAATATTCCTTCATTCCTCCTATGTCATCACTGGTATCACAGAGTCCACCAGTATGAAGGGAGAACCTGAAAACCCTTCTTCTCTCCTCCCTCTCCCTGTCAAGCAAGCTCTTTCACTATTTTGATCCCTGTTTTTTCCACTCTTTAACTTTATCCACAGCATGAAGGGAAGTTTAGATCATTCCGGTCCTGAGTTGTCCTTTGACCTTCTAAGCAAAGCACCTAGGCAGGCATATGACAGTTCTCAGTATCGACCTTATACCCTAACATCAGGGATGTCACTGAAGTAACAAAGGTTCTCCTTCCCTGTCTTATCTAAGTTTTCCTCCCAAGAGAAGGGACTGGGTCAGGAAAGGAAGCCATCCTGTCACCCATCTACATCTGTCATCCTTGCCCAGTCTCAGTTTCCCTCTCTGTGTGAGTTGAACTCAGAGGTCTATGATAAAACTTAAGTTTTTCAAATGTAAATACATAATTTTAATAATGTCCATTATTAAGAAATAACTGATAATTTTTCTTCAGATAAAGACAATCCTTAAGTGTATCAAAAAACTCTCACCTTTACAATGAGAAGTTTAACAAGAGCACTAAGGTATTAGCAGTGCAATGAAGGAGGGTGTCATCTTCATCAGCTATGTAGCCTGACTGTAGGCAGGCTGCCCCTGGTATTGGCATTTAGCTGAGTCTCTGCAGCCATTCCCCCTACATCATCCTTGCCTAATCTCAAAGCTGTATCCTCCACATCCCTTTCTAAAACTGCTCTTCCCTCTTGGTGTTTAACAGCACTTGTTCTAGACCAGCTGTTCCCAAACTGTAGCCAGCATTGGCAGCATATGGAGGGCTTGTTAAACTTCAGGTGTTGGGCACCTCCTGCAGAGTTTTGGATTCTGTAAGTGGAGGTTGAAGCCCAAGAATTTGCAATTCTGACCTGTTCCCAGGTGACACTAATGCTGTTTATATTGGATCCCAAATATTCATTCATTAATTCATTCAAAAATATTTACTGACCACATACTACATGCCAGACAGTGCATTTTGCATAGTATTCTCCTGCTGTAAAGCAGTCATCTCCTGGAAGCCACCACTGGCAATTTCAGATACTTAGGGATTTTTGGAATGGCTCTATTCCACACAGTCTTCTTCCACTAATTTGATCAGCAAACATTTTCTTCAGGACAGTATCAAGGGAAATCTTATTCTAAACTAGAGTCAGTTGTTCCAAATTCTGAATTCATGCGGTAATGACTAATGGACTATTTGTTACCCTCTAAAATAGACTTTTATAATTACATAGGACACTGATTAAGACTGAATTTGGAACCTTGGTTAGATTCTGTTTTGCTTATATTTTTAAGCTATAGAAGTAATGTTTGGAACAATTGGATATTTGATGATATTTTTATCATATATTAATTTTCTTTAAGTTTGAGTTATGTTAGAGAATATCTTTATTCTTTGGTGATACATGTTGAAATATTTAGGGAGGATGCATCAAGATACCTAAAATTTACTTTTAATGTTACACACATACACACACACACACACAAACATACATACATGTGCACATACATATTGAAAAGGGAGAGAAAAACAAATATGGCAAATGCTGACACATGGTGAATCTAGGAAGAAATGTAACCATTTTTTTTTTTCAAGATTACCATATATTTGAAAAAAAATTTTAATACAAAGTTTTTGGGGAAAGCAGGTTTAGAAGAATTACAATAGTTGATGAAATATTCATCTGCTGTTTCAATAAGATTTTCAATATTTGGAAAATTTTGTTCTACTTGACACCATAATGTGATAGAATTCAGAGAGCTTCATAAAGATTTGAAACATCCTTTGAAAGACCACAAAATTTTAGGTGAAATGTGCTGCAGCATTATTAAGAATCAAGCTTACTACTTTTATTTATCTAATAAACTCAAGTATAATCTCAGTAATCCATGTCTGTCTCAAATAAAACTTTAATAAGCTGATACTGCAAAAAAATCACTAACAAGTATAAAAATAGAAACTCAACTTTCTGAAGAAATTGAATAATTTTGTCTTGTTGTTATAATACATAATTTAATAAAATTTTCTAATTTCATTTCCAGATGAAAATCCACACTGACAGAAGGCAAGTTAGTGTACATTATGAGACAATGCCATGAATTTTACTTTATTTCTCCTGAAGGAGGTTGCCACTGTGATTATTGGTTGCAGAGGCTCTTTCAATTTTTTCCCCCCATTTGAAATGCTTGAATCATAGAGACTGTGGGTCTGTTCTTTTTCAATTATCCTTATCACATTCATTAGTGTGCTTCCCTCTGATTGAGTTATGACTTCTCTTTGCTGGATATGGAGCTATTTATTTGAGTGAGTTTCCTTAAGCCTCATCTGGCTTGTTATTTTCCTCATCAAATCTTTCGCCTTTGCTGGGGCCTGTTACCCTGTGCTGTAGGGCAGCAGCTCTAGTGCAGATGTACCCAGGGACTAGAAGCACAGATAAAGATTGCTATTCCTCTTTTTATGTTCAGTGGTGCTCAAGCCACAAGCAGAGAGACCTCTTCACCACGTGGGGGAAGCCTTCCTTTGTTTCTCTACAAATATTGTCCAGCACCTCTATGAGAGAGGCCAAGGAGCAATTTTTTGAAAATTACAAGGTTCTCATGCATTCAAAACAACATTTTTTAGGTATCTTCCATGGGTTGAAAGTGTGCAAGAGCTACAGACACAACCTAGATATCCAAAAGCTTGGAGTCTCAAAGCAAAGGGGATAAATGTGGAAAAAGAGCTATAGCAATGTAAATTTGTATAAGTTACTTAATACAAGTATTCCCTGTGGTATAATCTTGTTTATCCTGGGGCGAATTTTCTGGGTTTTTTTGTTCATTTGTTCATTTGCTCTTTGGCGCCTCAGTGTCATGATTGTAAAATTCCTGCCTCTAGAGTTAGTGTGAAGATTGGTAGGCCAAGTGTAGTTGATCAGTTAACGCTTGCTTCCTGCCTGTGCCCTCAGTGGTTCCTATGGAATCCAGCAGGGGCCACGCCCATTAGGCTTTCAGTGTGAGGTGAGGCTACACCACTTCCTCTCTGAGTGCAGATGGGTGGAGTGTTGAAAACTCCACGTGTGATTGATTCTTACTTTTGCTGTAGATAGAAGAGATTCCTTATCCTACCTTTGAGTCATAGCGGCATAGAAATGCCTCAGGTCTAGGCTAAAATTTTAGAACTAAAAATGACTCAAGTAGAACAATGATTGTTATTTCATCATGAATTCAGGATGATGTCTGGCACATAGTAAGCACTTAATAAACGATAGTCATTTTCACTATCACTCTTGTCCCTAATTTTGTACATTTGGGAGTTCTAAAGCCTTTAAAAGGCCAATCACCCTAAATACACAACTCATAAATGAACATTGTGTGATCATTTGATTAATGTTCCTACTTAAATTAATTAAACTGAAATTTTAATTAGAGCAGGATTGAAGTAAGTTTTTGTTTACCTTTCTATTTCCAGCATTTGTAGCAGCACCCATCAATAGATATTTATAAATATTTGTTAAATACATTTTTTTTTAAAGGATGCCTTTTTTAGCTATGTAAACCTGAACTGAATTCTCAACTCCAGGAACTTCTAACTATGTAAATTTAAGTATGTTAACCATTTTGTCATAACTTCCTCACCTGGTGGGGGAATGGGTAGTAGAGTACTTGCCTAGCATGTGCAAGGTCCTGGGTTCCACCCCTAATACTACACAAAAGAAAACGGGGTCACTGACATGATGTAGGTAAGAACTTTGAATTTCACACCTAGTACATGAAGGTTCTCCTTCTTCTTCTTTTTTTTTTTTAAGTCTTCTTTTTACTCTTTATGGTTTTCTGTTACCAAACATCATAATTTGCCACAAGGGGGCAATACAAAATGGAAATCAAAATCTGTGCCTAAATAAAATTTTTCCTCAATTTAAGTTAGTTGATACCTCTTTCTGCCTTCTCTCAGTCCCTTTCTCTCCTCTCCTCATAACTGTAATTAGTTGATGTGGGTTTCATGCTTAGAGTTCTGTCTCTTTCTTGTTCCTATTCCTCAGAAATCCATCAATGTAACAAACTTCAGAGCTGGACTTGGGTTACAGGCGCCCTCTGCAGTCACTCTGGCTGGCTTAGTTGGGGGTCTGGGCTTGCTGTGGCCAATGCCCCTCTAAAACCAACCCTGCATCCTGAGGGTCAGGGCTGTACTTTCTTGGACAGCACCTCTTCATTATATTCATTTACCTCCAATTCAGCATGGAAAACTAAGCCTATGTATATTATTTCTATAAAGGACAGCATTTATGAGTTGTGTGGGCTCAAATCTTGAGAGTTTTACTGAATTCCTGCTTCATCCATGATGTCACATGGTACATTTCCTTTCTTTATTTAATCTGCTTCTGCTTATCTCTTCCCTTTTCTCAAGTGTACCTACCTTATCCAAATTCTCTTTTCTCAGCTCTCAACCACTTAGATTTTAGCCTTTTGGTCTTCCTACCATTGCTTTTTGTCCATTTATTGGATAATGAGCCCTTGCAGTCCATAGACTCATACAATGTGGTCTGTGTTCTGTGGTCTTCCTGTGGAAGACTACCATTTCTAACCTCCAGACAAAGCAAAGTTTTTTTCAACCTATGCTATCTTTAGCATTTCTCAGTGTTTCACAACAGATGTTGAGAGGGCCTTTGCAACTTGTGAGAGCATTTTTTTTTTTTTTGTTAGCTGCAAAAGACAATGTTACTAAGTCACATAAGCTGCTGTTGCTAATGAGGTGAATGCTTGCCTATGGAGTGTACAATATCATACACAATCCATATAGAAGAAATAATGATGTTAGGAACATTGTGTGGGACAAAAATTATAATGGGAATGCTTTTAATAAGGCAGAGTAAACCATTTGTTGTCTAAGGGCTTAATTTGCACTTCGTTTTCTGCTGGTAGAAGTGAATCTTAGAAACTGTGAATGCAAAAAGTTATGTATGTGATTTTAAATACATGATCTGGTTCTTATGTCTTCTTTGCTTCTCTCATTAGTGGCTGAATCACTTAAGGAAAATAAGACAGATACAAAAGGGCATTGTATTGATCCCATTGATACAAGGCATCAAAATTGTCAAATTCCTGGAGACAGAAAGTAGAGTGGTGGTTACTGGGGACTGACAATAAGGAGTCTCTATTTAATGGGCACTGAGTTTCAGCTGAGGCAGATGAGAAAGTTCTGGAAATGGAAAATGGTGATGATGGCACAGCAGTGTGAATGTACTTTATGACAGTGAATTGGGCGCTTAAATATGGTTAAGGTGGTAAATTCTATGTTATGTATATTTAACTACAATAAAATGTTTTTAAAATGTAATCATGTGTTTTGTTCATTTGGGTACAATATTGTTTTTCTAGACATGATATAAGATTGAAGTAGAATGATATAAAACCTACTTTCAAGGAACATGCTTTGAGACAATACAATACACAGGTAGAAATGCAAACAGTGACAATATCTCTGCCACCTCACTCCAGGAAGTGCTGAAGTGCTCTCTGTTCAATTATCCTTTACCTGACTTGAATTTAACCTGGTATATCTGAGTCTAGGAGGCCTACGTCTATCTAACTAACTGAGAAATAACAACTTGACAGTAACATTTATTGAGTGCATATTAAGGACCAGACATGTTCTAGGTGACGAAAAAAGTTTTAGGCAGGTTTACAAATACCATGTATTTGTTTACTATCCCCTACTACCTATTTGCTCTTAAATAAAAACAGATGAAACTCCATATACCCCAATTCAGAATTAATAAAACAGTTTCTCTGCTCCAGTCACCATGCCAAAGCTCATGTCAGCCAACAGTATTTGTGAAGCTAACCAAGCCATTGGCAGTGCCACATTGTGAAGTGGAAACTTTTGGAAAGTCTACATATATTTCAACCCATTAAAATCTCATATGCAGACAAGCTTGCAGGTGTAGACAATCTTTTATTCATAAACATTTTCTTTCAGAAAGAATCTCATTTAAAACTGACAGTAAATGTACCTCAAAGCAAAACCATTTCTGGTATCTCTCAAGTAGCTTGGTTAATATGGCATAAAAGAAAGCCTGACTAGCAGGTATAATTAAAGTATGAATCATGGAACAAGTCATGAGTAACCCTGAAAGAACCTACAAGAGGAAAGTTCATTTACAACACACTAAACTTTACACACTAATGGGTGAAGAGTAGGGGGGGAAATCTTGATTCCATGTAAGAGCAATGATGGACCTGAGTGGAAACACTGATAATGACTGGCATAAGTGACATTACTGGTACAACATTTGTGTGAAGTTCTAGAACATAGCATGTTTTGCTTCAGATTATACCAGTACTTATTCACTGTATTTTCATTTCTGAGAACCGCTTAAGGTCAGGTACAATGCTTTGCTTTATTTACCTTTCTATATAAACCACTTCCCTACCCAGATCCTAATAATCTAGAAGGTAGGCATAAAACATGCAACTACATACATGAATGGGTAAATAATAACCCATATCTTAGAATCTAGAATAAATCTATTTATCAAAGACTGTTGATTCATTTTTAAAGAATTAATCATAGGACTTTGATTTCATGAAAAACAAGAAGAGATTGTTATATTTTATCCTGTTTCATATCTCAGCAGTTGGCATTGGATTTAGTTGCTTGGAAGAGCAACATGGCAAAAGTTGAAATAAGAAAACTTATTTGTTTGGCTGGACTGGTTTTTTGTCTTTCGGGCTGTGATGAATAGATGTAAAATTGCCATAGGTGAAAAACAGTCCATGGCTGTTTATGTTATTCCATTACCTGAAAAGAGTATTATTGTCTCCTCCTATGCCACTGAATGTGACTTATTTTTTTTTTTAATTTTTATTCTTGTTTTATTTAGGCTTACATGTTGACAGTATAAATTGACTCATTGTACATAGATAGAGGATAACATATCAATTCTCTAGTTGTAAGTTGTATAGAATCACATCATATATGCAGTCATACATAAAGTTAGGGTTATTATGACCATCATATTCCATCACCCTTGCTGTCCCCATG
>PVHX01017994.1:0-38367 GCA_004024805.1 Geosciurus inauris
AAACTTCTTAAAGGTGTCTCCTAGAAGAACATCCTTAGAAAAGATCAGGACTATTCTTGTTTCAGTTGAAAGAAAACAGAAACAGCCACTCTCGCTGGTACTTACATCATCCCAGCCACTATAGATTCTCGCCCTCACAGTTAACACACACATACACACACATACTGAAAGTACAAATATTACAAATAAACAGATCAAACTCTTATTTGCAGATGAGTTGAGAAAACTAAAAAACTTTCAAACTTCTGAACTGCTAAGAAGTGTGAACCACAGTTCCTGATAACTTAAAATGCACATGTGTGGCATATACTTGTTTTGGGGTCATTTTATTTTGTTTTCTACAAATATATACTATCTACCATGTGTCAGTTATTGTGTTAGAACTTGGAGATTCAAGTCAGAAAATACAGACAGACCCTAACATGTATGGAATTAATATCTATCATTAGGCACTAATCAAATTTTTTTATTTTTTATTAATTTTATTTATTTATTCTACTTAGGTATACATGATAGCAGCATGTATTTTGGTACATTGTACACAGATGGAGCACAACTATTCATTTCTCTGGTTGTATTGATATAGAATCACAACATACATGCAGTCAAACATAAAGCTAGGGCTATAATGACCATCATATTCCACCATCTTTACTGTCCTCCATGTCCCCTCCCCCCTCCCACTCCTGTGACCAGAGTTCCTCCATTCTTCCATGTCCTCCCCCACATTATGGATCAGCATCCACTCATCAGAGAGAACATTCGACATTTGGTTTTTTGAGATTGGCTTACTTCACTTAGCATGATATTCTCCAACTCCATCCTGCAAATGCCATAATTTTATTCTCTTTTATTGCTGAGTAATATTCCATTGTGTATATATACCATAGTTTCTAGGTATATAGAAACTATGTACCATAGGTACCATAGTTTCTAGGTATATACCATCTAGGTTGGTTCCACAGTTTAGCTATTGTGAATTGAGCTGCTATAAACATTGAAGTGGCTGCATCACTGTAGTATGCTGTTTTTAAGTATTTGGGTATAGACCGAGGATATAGCTGAGAAAACTATATTATATACCCAGCTATATGGGATAGCTGGGTCAAATGGTGGTTCCATTTCAAGTTTTCTAAGGAATCTCCATACTGCTTTCCAGATTGGTTGTACCAATTTGCAGTCCCATCAGTAATATATGAGTGTGCCTTTTCCCCACAACCTCGCCAACACTTATTGTTGTTTGTATTCTTGATAATTGCCATTCAGACTGGCATGAGATGAAATCTTAGGGTAGTTTTGATTTGCATTTCTCTAATTGCTAGAGATGTTGAACATTTTTTCATATGTCTGTTGATCGATTGTATATCTTCTTCTTTGAAGTTTCTGTTCAGCTCTTTGGCCCATTTACTGATTGGGTTGTTTGGTTTTTTTGGTGTTAAGTTTTTGAGTTCTTTATATATCCTGGAGAGGCAATAATCAAATTTTACACTAACATAAATCACAGGGTATGATAAGTCCTCTCAATGAATATACAGTAATCTTTAGGGGAATTTAAAAAAACAAAAAAAACAAAAAAAAAACCTGTATAAGGTATTTAAAGAATGATGAAGATATTTAAAAGATGATGCAGAGAAAAGGGGAAAATGTTTCCAAAAGAAATATAGTACTTGCAATGGAACCTGGAGGGACCAGAGACTGTAAAAGAAACCAAACACAAGACAGTCAAAGCTGTGGAGAAACGTTTCTCCATGAGAGGTATTATGGTCTTACATCAGCTCTTTTGCTGGACTGCATTCCCAAGGATGTTAGAATAGAAACAATCTTAGAAAATCAAGATAGAATGTCCCTTTGGGGTAAAGAGCAGATTTATTTTTTACTAGGAGAAGAAAGATAACATCCTCTTCTTTTTTTTTTTTTTTTTTTTTCTTTTTGGTACTGGGGATTGAACTCAGGGGCACTGGACCACTGAGCCACATCTCCAGCCCTATTTTGTATTTTGTTTTGTTTTTTTATGTAGAGACAGGGTCTCACTGAGTTGCTTAGCGCCTCGCCATTGCTCAGGCTGGCTTTGAACTCGCGATTCTCTCGTCTCAGCCTCCCTAAATGCTGGGATTACAGGCTTGCGCCACCGCGCCTGGCTGATAACATCCTCTTCTAAGGCAAAATTTGGACAAATTTGCTAGCAGCCTACCAATTAAGATAAACCCAAAGCTGTAAGACAGATCCACTGTGTACACAATGACTTGGGCCTCTCTCCTCATGACCTTCGTGGGACATGGGGGTCAAGAGAACCAACATGAGCATGAATCTGCCTGCTAAGCTCTCCAATGATATCCTCCATTCTGACCCAGGAATTGGGATTTTTGCTAACTCTATTGTAAGCTTTTAAGTAGAATAAAATCTCAGCCCCTCGCCCCCAGTTGGGGACAAATGTGGACAAAACAAAGATGGCTTTGGAGAGCATTTTAAAACATGACTATACAAAGGAATATGGGACCTTATGAGACATGGCCAGAATTAACCACTCCAAATGAACTCAGGAGAACTGGAAGAGCCATGAGCAAACCAAGGCAGTGTTAGACATGCATACTAGCTGAATAGCAGACTTAGCCTTGAGGGTTTTTTTAATTTCTAGAAAAATACTTACTCATCATGAGAAGTTTAGTCAGGGAGGGATACTAACAACTCTGAGGGGTTTTTTTTGTTTTGTTTTGTTTTTAAGTTAACTCAGGTGACAACTAGCTGCAATTTGTAATCATGGACTGAATTCTGAGTCAGCAAACAATTATTTTATCATAAAGTTATTAGTATAAAAATGAAAAAATGTGATTGCAATTTGTAGATTTCATAATAGTATTATATTATTGTTAATTGTCTTATTTTGATTATCATGATTATGGAAAATAATCACTCTTTTTAATAAATATACATGGAAGTATTTAGAGGTAAGGAAGTATCAAGTTTGCAATTTACTATCAAACAGTTCCACGGGAAATGTGTGAATGAGATAAGGGAAAAGGAAAGAGGGAAGAGGACAGGGAAGGGAGGGAGGAAGAAAGAAATGGAGCAAGAGAGGAGGGAAGGAGAGACAGAAAAAGAGAATGATAACCAGTGCAGTAAAATAGTAACAGAAAATCAAGGTGAAGGATAGGTGGAACTTTGTTTTTGAAACTTTTTTATAAATCTAAAATAATTTCAAGCCGGGCGCAGTGGCACAGCCTGTAATCCCAGTACTTAGGGAGGCTGAGACAGAAAAATCACGAGTTCAAAGCCAGCCTCAGCAACGGCGAGGCGCTAAGCAACTCAGTGAGACCCTGTCTCTACATAAAACACAAAATAGGGCTGGGGATGTGGCTCAGTGGTCAAGTACCCCTGAGTTCAATCTCCAGAACCAAAAAAATAAATGAAATAATTTCAAAATAAAATCCTAAAAGAAGAAAATTAGTTTGTTTGCAATTTGGGGAGTAATTTAAAAGGAATCATATAAAAAATGAGCAAAACATGTCTAATTAATAAATGTACCTATTTTATATATACAAATCAAGTTTATAATCATTTGATCTACTTAACTTCTACCTTACCACAAGATGTGAGGTAGTTGTTTATTTTAATTGATCTTTTATTAGTGACATTTTATAATAACAAATTTATATTATCAGTACATTCCATAATAATTCCTATCAATTTGCCAGTCTTATATCTGAAAGGGATAAAAATTTCCCTTGTCCCTCTAAATTTGAACTGATGAGTATTTTCCATAATTTCATATTTCTGAAAATGTATTATGCTTTGTCATTTAAACTGTCCTGGTCTTTTCTCTATAAAACCATGGTTCTTTTATTTCACATTCATGATCCAACCCAATTCCCACACTCTGTGACAGTCTTGTGTGCTTCTCCATTGCTTTGTGCAGCTCTGAAATTAACAAAATTTATATCTTGTTAGTTTGCCCAGTATAGGTTCCATCTGCAGGCTTAATGAGCAGTCTCTCCATTCCATCGCTGGGGAAGATGCTAATTATTAAATAATAAGGTAGAAAATGAACACGCACTCTCTCTTTCTCTACACACACACACCAGAGGGAGAGAGAGAAGAGAGAGGGAGCATGCAAGAGTGTGAGAGCCACAAATACAGGTACATAAAGTTTAATTCTGAACGTTGGAAAAGTCAGAAGAGGTAAGAGAATCTCAATAACATCCTCTGAACTTCCCGAATGCTTTTGTGTTAGGCTATTTGTGGTAATTCTACTGGACAAAAATAATAATTAATTATAATAACTATCAGATCATAACCTCTCCTAAAGCTATGCAACAACCTCAAATGTAGTGAAAAAAATGCCATCTGCCACCTATTTGCAACAAGATTGCAGCATATTGAAAACTGGGCTGGTGATTGGAGTTCTCAGAGGCAGAAAGCCTCGCTGGACTTCTGGACCCCAATGGAGCTTATACAGACATTGAAGGAGCCTGAGTTTCAGCTCACCTTCAATAACCCAAGAAACAGGTCTGGGTGAGCTTTTTCTTAGAAAAATTCAGGTTAACTTTCAAATTCACTAGGTTTTTCTCCTATAGATATGGTATTATGGAATAAACATGCAATTGAAAAGAGCAGAAAAGGAAGCTCTGAAGTCCAGAAGTCTAGGTTTCCTATTTCAGGAGGCACTTAGCCTGAGTAGTAAGTCGACATCAGGATGTTAGGAAAACCAAAGAGAGAATCAGACAAAGACCAAATGTATCTTTAGTAAGGCATTTAACGTAATCAGATAATAGTAGCATCTGCTATTTCAATCACAAAACCAGATCATGTTTTATTAGATGACATTGTGGCAGCAGTTACCAGTGTTATCAGTGAAGCAAATGTTGCACTATAGAATCTGCAGCTGAGGGGCAGAGGCAGGAAATGGCAAACCACCAAGCTCAGCAGAACAAGTATAATTAAAATGAATGCTACATTTGGGTCACTCTGTGGACTGCATAGAGAAAGAGGGATAAAATAGGTGACCTTTTGCTTGACTCTCAGCCCTACCATTTCTGAGTCTGTGGAACAGGTGGCTTCTCAGAAATAAACCTGACTTGATGCATTAAAATCTGACCTATAGCTAACATGTACCTCTCTGGAGTCAAGTTCATGTCTAAAGGTAATGCTCAAGAAAAAAGTTAATATCTGAGAGGCCCAGGTGTTCATTGATCTAAGTGGCCACTTCTAATACACTCATAGACTATTCATGGATAAAAAGTTGTCACCATATGACAGCCATTGGGCACTTAGCAAAATAATAAATAAATAAATAAAATAAGTCTTTTCACCAGCAACAGGAAAATGACTGGGTATTCTCTGATCTACTTTCATAGTTGGATATTTTAACCAAGAGCCTGTGTCTAACCAGATAGCAAGGAACCCATTAATACAGTTCTGTTTTATGATAAAAGTCCAGAAATATAAATTTTATTCCAGAAATTATCTTACTTTAGTACCTTCCTATTACCAATGATGGGAAGGGAGTATTTCCCGAAGTTTCTGAGTCTTCCACCCCGGGTGTTATCTCATAGATACCTTCTAGCCACAGGTAGAAGAAAATCAATCAGGATTACTTCTCTTCTCGCCCTCTAACACTGTATTAACTGTTGACCCTCTGATTTTCTGGTCCTTCTGATTGAACCAAAAAGAAAATTGAGTTACCGTTGCCAGTGGCCAGGATTTCAAAAGGGTTATCACTTATTTTCTCTTTAAATTTAGGGCCAGTACTGATAAGAATAGCAAGTGTGGGAAATTCACAGGTAATCCCTCTTTCTAACCCATCTTGCCAGAGTTTCAGAGTCTAGACACATTTGTGCAGAAAATCCCACCATAAGCAGAAATGCTAGTAACGGTAAACAGATTTCCCATTCGTGCATTTAGTAAATAATTACAAATCAAATTTTAAGTTGCAGAACATTGATCTTTGTTTTCAGGGAAATTACCATTTATCAAAGGAGTTCTCTCTTTCTCTGTTTAGATCAGCTTTAATACTGAGTTTTGTTTTTATTCCTTTTCCCTCCATTTGTTGTATAAGTGTTTCAACTTTCTGGTCTTGCAGATGTAGAGCCTCCAAACTGACCAATCCCAGTCCATAGGCTGCCCTTTATTAATTCATGTTCTTGAAAGTTCCCCTGCTATTCTCTCCACCATGCCCATCTTCCCAGTTCAAGCTGATTTTCTACAAACCTAGACCAAGGGTTCCAACTCAGTGGTACATGTAGATTTATATGTATGAGATCTTGGTGAGCACAGATTGAGAATACAGTAATTCTGTGGGAAAAATTTTGCCAAGGATGGTGCTAACTGCTTTCCACCTATATCTCCTTCTGCTTCCACAACAATACTATCACGTAAAGATCTTATTTTAAGATGAGGAATTCTGAAGCTCAGAAAGATGGGGATATAGCTCACTAATAGAGTGTCTGGGTTTGATCTCTAGTAGTGAAAAGAAGAAAAAAAAATGAAGCTAAGAAAAGGTAAGTAACTTGCCCCAGGTCACATAACTAAGGAACAAATGAAATTTCCAGGTGTCAAACTGCATACTTTTTCCACCTGACCAAGTTGTTAATTTGCTCCATAGAAATGAGAACATATTCTTTTGATAGTTGGACCACAAATTTAAACCTGGAAGATGTTTCTGATTAACTAAAAACCACTAACTATACTATTTACTCTAAATTGAAGATGACTTCACACCTCCCTTACATGCAAAAATCAAGCATTTATCAATTTTCTCCCCCTCATTAGACTACATGTCCCTTGAGGGAAAAGCTGATTTTTAAAGTATAATAACTTTCCTGGCCTTCAAACATAGTCCAGCTCAGGAGAGCAGATAGCTCAGTGGATATCAAGAATGTCCAGGCTGGGTACAGTGGCACACGCCTGTAATCTCAGCAATCCGGGATTCTGAGGCAGGAGGATCATGAGTTCAAAGCCAGCCTCAGCAAAGGCGAGACACTAAGCAACTCAGTGAGACCCTGTCTCTAAATAAAATATAAAAAACGGATGGGGAATGTGACTCAGTGTTTAAGTGCCCCTGAGTTCAATCCCTGTTACCCCCACCCAAAAAAAAGTATGTCCAATACTCGTGCAGACCACCCTATATATATTGCCCCCACTAGGCATGGATATCGTGTTTTTTCACTTTGATTTCAACTATAATTTCAGATAAACATATACTAATTTTTAATTGTTCTATAATCAGCAGTGGATTCCTAATTCTTCAATTTTTCTCTGCCCTGGTTTCTTTGTCAAATAGTTAATGATGTGTAAAATAAGCAGATGTACATTTACAGCTGGCTTCTGTAGCATCCCCTTAGCTAATTCATTCAGCAAACTAAAGATCAGTTTGGAAAAAAAAAATCCTTCAATTTATTTTAGCATGTAAATTTTCTTATATCAGTTTTCATACATCAGGATGCCCTTGTGGTCTAAATAAACTTCAGTTCCCAAAAAGGACCACTTATCTTATGAGCACAGAACTGGATGGAAAATGAAAGAAAATGCAAAGCTCGAGTTTCCACAAAGTCTAAGAACAAACACTTCAGAAATTAAAATCTGTTTTACCAGGCTTTTCCACTCAAATGGCCAGGCTAGAAAAGTAACATCACAAAATTATATCTACTTGATACAATTGGCTTAGAACAAAGCAAGTTAAATATGAAGAGAAAGTGCTCTGACACTTTGACAACAGCATCCAACATGTCATATGAGCAAGAAAAGTAAGAGAGAAATATTATTATGATGGAAGGTAATAATCAAAAAATGACTTTTCTTCATTTAAAGCTGTCATAGTAGATGAAATGGGAAGGGTTTGGAGTTTGAGCTTCTTTTTCCCTTCCTAAATAAAAAAGCAAACCTGTTTAGTAAAAGCCTAATTTACTGGAGTACATTTTACTCTTATGCAACTTCCAGAAAATGGAAAAAGCATTTGTCATCCCAGTTTCCCACAGTGTTCATTATTGAGCTGTTTCTCTTTTGCTGTGCTGTAGCACAAGTATTTAAAGTATTGACATTTGCATTTTGATTTTAAGTCTGACAGGCAGCCTCGTACTGATAGCTCAACTGGTTGTCATTGTTACTGTTGTTGTTTTTTCAGCTTTCAATATTATTTAAACCTGTGCCTGTCAGAGTGCTTCACATGAAAGCATCCTATCAACTCTGTTGTCATACCTTCTCATTCCATGTAGAGTATATCTAAAAGAATGAATGAACACTTCTTAGGGCTTCATATTTATAAATGCATATTTTCAAGAAAAAATAAATCCAACACTATTCTGATTACCTAAGGCAAAAGAAAGAGGACAATCTGGAAACCTGATTTAAAAAAAAAAAAAAATCTTCTGGTTGTCTGTGATCTTGACAGAGCTGTTTCATCAGACCTTGGCTATCATGACCAAAGAAATAAGAACACATAAATGTGGTGCACAATCATTGCTTCTTCTTAGCTTCTCATCAGCAAATCTTTTTGAATTCTACTTCTATTCTGTCACCTTATCCCAAAACCAAATTTTCCTTTTCAAAGTTCATTTCTTATTGAAATACCTATAAAGCATCTTCCAGTAGATATCTTCTGCCAATTCGCTTATTAATAGCCATGTATTCTTCAGAAGTCACAGTAATTACAGTAAATAGAACAAATGGGGCAAATGTGTATATATACATTCACATACACAAAGAACTTAAAACCCCCAATTACTTATGTACTCTAAAACAGAAGAAAATTTGGGCATAAATAAAGTAGTATGAAACATCGTGAGTAGCCAGGCATCCACTCTGAAGGTCACATTCAGTGGCTAATTACGTATGACCCCATTGCTACAACTCAGGTTACACACCTGTGAAATACAGTTGAGTACTTTATTGGATGCTATATTTATAAAGAAATTGGAGATCCCAGGATGAAGTCTGTTGACAAGGGCTACAAATGTTATTGATGGGTTTCTCCCTTACTAAACCCATGTCCAAATCCCCTGTAACCCCCAAGGATGTGTTTCCTGTTTCTCCATAGCATTAGTAAATTAGGAGACTTGTCAGTTAAGAACAGCAAACATGAATCAGACCCTGAAACTCGATAGTGCACTCTGGTTTTATTTTTCATTTCTTAGCCTGTGTTCTACATTCAACCTGTTTCTTCCTCCCAATTTTATACCATTATCACTGGATCAAGATTATATCTTCGGCTTAGCTCCGGCCCGAGCCAGGTCAGTGGGGAGTCCCGGCTGGCGGACCCTGGGCTCCGTGGCCCGGGGTGGGCTCAGCCGGAGGTGGGTCCGCGCCTCGCACCTCCTCTGTGCGAGGAGAGCTACCCTGTGCCCTGCCTTTGCGGCCCCAAGAGCGTGGGAGTGGGGTCCGTCCAAAAGTGGGCCGGGGTTGGAGGAGGTAGTCGCTGCGTCGCCAGAGGCTTTGGGGCACCTGCCCCAGCCTTTTGGAGCCGGCGTCGCCAGGGTCTGTTTGCTCTAGAAGGGAATCTAAATTCCGAAACCTAGGCCTGAGCTGTCTGCACTGGTGCTTCAGGCCGTCTGGATTATGCCGGACCCGCGACCTGCCCTCGATTTCTGTCCAGCATGATTCGCTGGGCCCCCAGGGCATCACCTAGAAGAGCCCACTCACTCTGGATGAACCCTTCGGCAGCCAAAGTCCGTCCTTGAGAAGGATGACTGAGACATTATGGGACACGCCCTGTGTGTCTGCTCTCCTGGAACTGTCATCATTGACAATAAGCGTTACCTCTTCATCCAGAAACTGGGGGAGGGGTGAGCATTTGGAAATCACTTAGCTCGTCCCCAGGGTTATAGTCATTGAGGGACCATGGTCTGCACGTGATAGGGGCACAAGGACTTTATCCCTATTTACCTCATCTGACCAAACCTTAACTGAATGGGTCCAAGAAAGTGGATTCTGGACCTAGGCTTTCTAGATCCACCTTGTGTGACCTTGGTGAGCCATGGTTTCTTCTGCCTAATGGAGATGGATTATCATGCCTCATTGTTGAAATTGTGAGGATTAAATAATGTATATGGGTGCCCCACCCAATTCATAAGAACTTGATACATGTTGGTTATTATTTGATATTTTTTGAGTTTCTATCATGTGCAGAACATTGTTAGGGCCACAGGACCTCAACAATTTTTGTGTTCCTCCTCCTGAGGAACTCAAATTGTAATAATCTTCACACTTCTCTTAGAGCCACATCTTGGGAGGGTTTCCACTCAATGAGAGAGGCACCCTTCCCCAAGGAAATTCCTCTGGGTCCAAGCTGTTTGGGAGATGATCATGCTCCTTCACTGACCCCTTTGGCCCACAGTGGGTTCAGCTATGTGGACCTATTGGAGGGGTTACATGACGGACACTTCTACGCCCTGAAGCGAATCCTGTGTCATGAGCAGCAGGACCGGGAGGAGGCTCAACGTGAAGCGGACATGCATCGCCTCTTCCACCACCCCAACATTCTTCGCCTTGTGGCTTACTGTCTGAGAGAGTGGGGTGCTAAGCATGAGGCCTGGCTGCTGCTACCTTTCTTCAAGAGAGGTACGCTGTGGAATGAGATAGAAAGGCTGAAAGACAAAGGCAACTTCCTGACTGAGGATCAAGTCCTTCGGCTGCTGCTGGGTATCTGCAGAGGCCTTGAGGCCATTTATGCCAAAGGTTATGCCCACAGGGACCTGAAGCCCACTAATATCTTGCTTGGAGATGAGGGGCAGCCAGTTTTAATGGACTTAGGTTCCATGAATCAAGCATGTATCCATGTGGAGGGTTCACGCCAGGCTCTGACCCTGCAGGACTGGGCAGCCCAGTGGTGCACCATCTCCTACCGGGCCCCAGAGCTCTTCTCTGTGCAAAGCCACTGTGTCATCGATGAACGGACTGATGTCTGGTCCCTAGGCTGTGTGCTTTATGCCATGATGTTTGGGGAAGGACCTTATGACATGGTGTTTCAGAAAGGTGACAATGTGGCCCTTGCTGTGCAGAACCAACTCAGCATCCCACAAAGCCCCAGGCATTCTTCAGCACTTCGGCAGCTGCTGGCCTCCATGATGACTGTAGAACCCCAACAACGCCCTCACATTCCTCTCCTCCTCAGGCAGTTGGAGGCACTGCAACCCCCAGCTCCAGGCCAGCACACTACTCAAATCTGAACTAACCAGTGGCCATGTTGAGATGGTCCCATGTGCCTTGGAAAGAGGCTCTTATCCCTTATTGGAAGTTCATCCTTTCTATCCAGGGCTGCTCTAGAGTTGGGCACCAGGGATGAAGACTGTTATCTCAGTCCTCTCTCTGCTTCTTTACCCCAGCACATAGGTAAGGGGCCTGACTGGTGGTGGGGCTCAGGAAGAAAGTGTAACTGAGAAAATATGGTGCACAACTCTGAACTGGACTGCTGGGCTTACATCATGTTCTGCTTTCAAATCTGGGAGCAGGAGAATGTACAAACAGGAGAATAAAGTGAAAGCAGGTTGGTGTAGAAAAAAAAAAAAAGATTATATCTTCGACTTTTCTCAGCAAGGGCTATTTTCCAAAATGTGTGCTATTGTAGAGGTTAACAGATTGCTCTTCCCTGATGGCTCAAGGAGGCTTTGCCTTCAGAGAACTGAGCATCAGTCTGAGCACATCCAATCATTGTCCTTCTCAAGAATTTCATTAGATGTTCATGTAAATGAAAACTAAATGAGCAGCTCCAGCAGCCTACCACACCTTGTCCCTGACATAGCGTTTATTTTTGGTTTTGTTTTCTTATGATAGGGATTGAACTCATGGGTTTTGCCCATGCCAACCACGCATTGTACCACTAAGCCATATCCCCAACCCTGATATTGATTTCTTTAGTGGATGATAGTAAAATGGAAATCTAACATAATTGGATAGTAATCTTGGGTGCTCTTGATCTTGGGAAGATGGCAAAGTGGCATGGGTTACTACCCCATTGGCCTTCATCAACCCTGAAAAAACTAAAAAAGGAGACCAATGTTGAGAAAAGAAGAACTAGAAAAATTCCCTAAGAAAGCCTAGGGAGAACAAAGATTGTCTAAATTGTGGAGTGGAAGTGTGGGGAGAAGAGGATGGTGTGACTGCAGCCCTGAAACAGAAGGCACAATGAAGTAACTGCAGAAGAGAATTTGGGGGAAAGTTTAAGTTTTGTTCTTGCTTTGCCCTGGTTTTGCCTTAGAATGTTCATTACCTATTTTTTTCCCTTAAATATTAGGAAGAATGCCCCAAGTTGAAGACTGCCTGTTGGTGAGCAAAATCAGGGTAACACAAAGCCCTGTGAAGTGCACACTTACTGGAATCAGTTACTGAAAGATCAGCTGACCTCAGTCTGGTGGCAGTCCGGAATACCTACTTGGTCAAGGGAAACATCAGCTCAGCAGTTCTGCCCATGAGTTAGAATCCTAAAGAAATCCTTACATGACTATGAGGGGGTTTGCATGAGGATTTTCTATTATTCCATTCACCATTGTTTGTGGTGGTGGGAAATGGGAAATGATTTGGTTATCCCTCACTGGGCAAATGTACAAACGAAAAATGGATGTTTTATATGGTGGCCAATAGCTTCCACAAGCAAGTTTTCCAAGAAAGAGGAGACAGATGCTGCTAGCTCTCTTAAAAAGTAAACCAAGCCAGGCATAGTGGTGCACCCCTGTAATCACAGCAATTTGAGAGGCTGAGGCAGGAGGATCACAAGTGTGAGGCCAGCTTGGGCAATCTAGCAAGACTGTCTCAAAATGAAAATGAGAAAGACTAGGGATATAGTTCAGTGGTAGAGCCTCCCTGGATTCCTCACCAGTACATAAAAAAGAAAAATAGAGAGATATAGAAAGATAGATATGTAGATAATGCTTTTACCTCTAAACCACTTGAGAGTAAATTGCAGACATGAAGTTCCCTTACTCCTAATGAATTCAACACAATTCCTAAAAACAAAGACATTCTGTTTGTTTTAGTCACCCTTTTCATTGCTGTGACTAAAAAGATCTGACCAGAACAATTTTAGAAGGAAAAGTTTATTCGGGGGCTCATGGTTTCAGAGGTCTCAATCCAAGGTAGCAGGCTCCATTCCTCAGGGCTTGAGGCAAAGCTCAACATCATGGCAGAAGAGAGTGGCAGAGGGAAGCAGCTCCCACGATGATCAGAGAGCAGAGAGAGACAGACTCCACTCTCCAGATACAACATATATACCCCATAGCCACACCCCAATGAACCCATTTTCTCCAGCCACACCCTACCTGCCTCCAGTTATCACTCAGTTGATCCTATCGGAGCTTAATTCACTGATTATGTTAAGGCTATAACCCAATCATTTTTCCTCTGAACCTTCTTGCATTGCCTCACAGGTGAGCTTTGGGGGGCACCTCACATCCAAACCATAACACTGTTATATAGCCACAATAAAAATATTAAAACCAGGAAGTTAACATTAAGTAGTTTATTATCTAATCTAAAAAGCTTATTCAGTTTCTGACAATTAGCTGGGTGCAGCGGTGTACACCTAAAGTCCCAGCTTCTCATGAGACTGAGGCAGGAGGATCACTTGAGCCCAGCTGTTTGAGGACAGACAGAAAACAAGACCCCATTTAAAAACAATTAATTTTGGCACACCTGTAATCCCAGCACTTTGGGAGGCTGACACAGGAGAATTGTGAGTTCAAAGCCAGCCTCAGCAACGGCAAGATGCTAAGCAACTCAGTGAGACCCTGACTCTAAATAAAACACAAAATAGGGCTGGGGATGTGGCTCAGTGGTTGAGTGACCCTGAGTTCAATCCCCAGTATCACAAAAAAAAATTAATTTTGTACCTCTAAAATCCAATAGACAGATTATCCCCAACTTAAAATGATTTGACTTACAATTCTTCAACTTTACGGTGATGTGAAAGTGTACTCATATAACCATTTTGTTTTTCACTTTCAGTAGATTATTTCATAAACTACATGAGATAATCAATACTTTATTATAAATAGGCTTCATGTTAGATGATTTTTGCCCAACTATAGGCAAATGTAAATATGCTGAACATATTTAAAACAGACAAGGCTAAGCTATGATACTCAGTAGCTTATTTATATTAAATGCCCTTTTGACATATAATATTTCAATTTATAATGAGTTTATTAGGATTCAATTCCATTACAAATCAAGAGGTATCTGAATATATGTTATATATGCTATAAAAATATCTGTGTGTGTGTTCACATGTGTACACTTAGAGAAATTTTTTCCTGGAGCAGGACTCGATTCAGGATCACAGCTACATCTCATAGTCCTGCCTCTTCAGGCTTGTCATCACTTAACAATTTCTCAGTCTTTCTTTGGCTCCCAAGACCTTGATATATTTTTAATAATGCAGGTCACTTTGATAGATGAACGGATAAAGAAACTGTGGTATATATACACAATGGAATCTTACTCAGCAATAAAAGAAAATAAAATTATGGCATCTGCAGGTAAATGGATGGAGTTGGAGAATATCATGCTAAGTGAAGTAAGCCAATCTCAAAAAACCAGATGCCGAATGTTCTCCCTGATAAGTGGATGCTGATCCATGATGTGAAGGAGGACATGGGAAGAATGGAGGAACTCTGGTCACAGGAGTGGGAGGGGACATGGAGACAGTAAAGGTGGTGGAATATGATGGACATCATAGCCCTTTATATATGACTGCATGTGTGTTGTGATTCTACATCACATACAACCAGAGAAATGAAAAGTTGTGCTCCATCTGTGTACAATAAATCAAAATGCATTCTGCTATCATGTATACCTAAGTAGAATAAATAAATAAATAATAATGCAGGATAATACCTGTGTAGAGTGTCTCTTAGTTTGAGTTTGTCATACTTTCTTCATTATTAAGTTCAGATTAGACATTTCTAACAAATATGATTAGACATAAGTCACAGCACCTCCTTCTCATTGCTCCCTAGTGAGAGGCACACAGTATCTGCCCCATTACTGACAATATAAACATCAGTCACTAGGTTCAACATGGAGTCTACCAGGTTCATAGCAGCAGTATTAGATGTGATTCTGATGTAAGAAAGCAGATAGGGTAATGAATGAAACAGAAAAATGCCATTTTGTTTTTTTAAACATTGTAATAATAGAAATTTTAACTCTGGCCTATAAAGTTTCATGAAATTCTTTGAAAATGGACTATATTCTAGATTGTTCTAGAAATATGTTAACAAAATAGTACATTTGTTCTTTCGTTCCTTTATGTATTTATCAAATATACATATATGTGCACATGAAGTTCTGAGTCACTGGCTAAGTGCCAGTCACTATGCTGAAGATTTCAATTTTTTGGTCTCACTCCTATTCCTGGTTCCAGATGAGTATCTATGGGAGCAAGGAATTGCCTCTGCCTTCAAGGAACTCACTCATCCTGAATTCACCCTCCTTGAGAAATTATTTTTACAGATGCTTCAGCATACAGACCAAAATGTGTCTGCATTTCCCACCCAAAATTGTCATCAGTTAATTCATTCAGTCATATTGTGGTCTCCTAATGATTCCACACTATCAGCAGCCCAGATTGTGTTATTTTACAATTTCATTAAATGCTTAGGAAAATGAATACAGGACATGTTTAGTGCAGATATCTATTTAAACTCAGATAAATAATTACATGTGGCCCAAATCTGGATACCTCCAACACGGTACCTGAAAAAGCAAAGTGGCTCATCTGGATCCAGGAATAGGACTAGGACCAGAAAACTACTTTCCTTTCACATTATTTATTCCTCCTTGTAAACCTTAGTTAACCACAGAACAATTGGTCACAGTACTAGTAACACAGAAGAAAAATAGAATACAACAGGCTCCCTGATGCTGGAGATGCCATGATGAAACAATATGACCATGGGTGTGACAAAAATATTAAAAATTACTTATTTGTCTCCCTTGAAAAATTTTGTCAAGTGCATGCTGTGTAGTAGGTTTAACCAGTACATACATGAAAAAGACATAGTTCCAATTCTCAAGATGTTTATATTCTGATAATATACATAACAAGAAATTTAACAATTTCATATAGTTGCGTTTTACAAATGTTTTGTTTTATCAAACCCAAGTAGTCGATTTGTAAATAATTCTGACTTTTCTGAATAATAAAGTGCTGAATTTTAAAATATAGATCCATCTTATTTCCTGATACCTATCTACAATGTGCGAAGTATTAACTCTTGATTTTAAAATGATTCTGTAGCCTTGTACCTTAAACTCTATTCAAGTGATCAGAATGCTTTTCATAAGAGAACAAATAAGATAAGAAGTCTCATTAGCATTAATAGAGGTACAAATACATAATAAAACCTAGAAATAAGTCTGTGGAAACATGAGTTTGAAGCAATTCTACTCAAACATTAAAAATGAAACCAATTCGTAGAAGTCATGTAGAGGTAAGTACATTGGTCCCCTTGTGCACGGTTTTGCTTTCCATGGTGTCATTTTCCTGTGGTGACCCTCCATCCAAAAATAATAAAGATATTTTGAGAAAGAAAGTAGCTACATTCATATAACTTTTTTTTACAGTATATTGATATAATTGTTCTATTTTATTATCCATTACAGTTGCTAATTTCTTATTGTGCCCATTTTATAATGTAAATCTTATCTGATGTGTATATGTATAGGGAAAAAACATAGTGTGTGTAGGATTTGGTGCCATCCGTGGTTTTATCCATTCACTATGTGCTTTTATCAGGCTTTATATGGCATTCACAGAAAAAGGTAGGCTCAAGGATCTTTAGAAGTCAGTTTTCATGCCTTCTCCTGCAAATCTCAGCCTTAAACCCTACATTAAATTTCAAAGTTGGGCTGGGGATATGGCTCAGTTGGTAGAGTGCTTGGCTTGCATGCACAAAGCCCTGGGTTCAATCCCCAGTACCATAAATGATGATGATGATGATGATAATGATGATGATGATGATGATGATTTCAAAGTGAAGAAAGACCAAACAGTGAGATTCAGTGAAGGAATGGAAGCAAGAGTCAGGAGACTAATGCTGGCGATGAGCTCATGAAGAACAGGGAATCCAGAAAGCGATGAGCAGGAAAATATGTGTTTGCTTATTTAGCCTGCATCTCTTTACTAACAGAGGTTCAGCTCAACCTGAAATACTTTCGGAATATGAATTATGAACTAGAAATATAGTTTATAGGGAAATTTAATTGCTGGATAATTTGTTATTATATATGGAATCTAAGAGGGATGCATTAAGTACCACCATAAATATTGACTAATTTACAAATTGCTATTTCATTTAGTATAAATTTCAATGTCATTCAGTATATCCTAGCATTAGAGTAATTAACTAGTAAACTGTGGGGGCATAAATGTAAAAATATTTATTTTATCCTAATAAATACAGTAGAATTAGTCCATCATATCAGAAAATTCCTCCCAATTGTAATTAAAGCATATTAGGTATGCATGAATTAATATTGGCATGATAAATGCCAAATAAATTAATAACTATCAACTACTAATTATATGAAGAGACAGCAGAAAAATTGAAAAAGATTAAAACAGTTTGGGAAGAGGCAGTTCCCACCTTGTTTACTCAACCAGGGAGAGCTGGGCTGTTGTTTTTCATGCTTTTAAGAATCACATGGATTTATTCCACCCAAATATTCAGCAATTCTTGGTCTTTAGTTGCCTTTTGTTTCTTCTCTACTTGATTTTCCTTTATCTTTTTGAAACTGAACCTTGAGACATAACTGAAGTCTGGAAAGAACCCTTCAAAAACGATGAAAAATAATTAAAGTTCTAGCACTAAAAACAACTCCCAGCAAGAAGTATTTACCACTGTTAAAGTGTGTTCACCACAAATGGCATTAAAAACAACAAAAACTACATAGAAAAGCTGTCTTGATAGTAGAGCAGTCCTGGGGCTGAGCAGAGCTTAGAAAGTGAATATCAAAAAATAAAATAAGGATTCATGATAGATGATAGCTCCCCATTTAAATTTTACACCATGGAAAACAGTAAATATTAACAGTAGAGATTCCTCATGCGAGCTTCAAAGACCATTTTGCGTTTGGCTTGCTGCAGTCTGTACACACACAAAGTCTCGCGCAGTGTCCTAAAATATGCTAATACAAAAAATAACTTACATTTATTTGTAACCACCTAAAAGCACACACATTTTGAAATCACACTGTTTATTTGAAAAAAATTTTCTCAACTGCAAGGGTGTGAATGTGTTGAAGCGCCCACACTGAGTATGACTTTATAGTAGGAATTAGTGTAAATCTCAAAATCCATGAAAGAGATGTTTTTAAGCCCCAAACTCCTCAATTCCCTAATTGCATTTGTAATAAAGCTGTTCTGATCCTTTTTAAGTTGCAATTATTGCTATAAGATATATACTTATTGATTAGTCTTGATAATGGAGCAATTAACCACCTACAGGACACTTAGAGTTGATTTGGTTCACAGTTTTTAAAGTTGTATTTGCAATTTTACAACTGCACTAAAGTTGTTTTTAAAGTTGTATTCGCAACTTGGAACTGCACAAAAGAAGATACCAGATGTACAATTGTGTACATAAAAAACAAAGCCACTGTTGAGGACTTATAAAAATTAACTCAAAGTAACATGTTTTCTCTAAGTATTATTAACAAAACATTAGCTTATTTTAAACATCTGGGTATATATTTCATTGTTAAAAACAAAAGATTTTTTTTCCTCAGATGATATGCTTGTAAATCTAGTGATAGAACTTCAAAGAGGCACACACAGCTGTCCATAACTAACTACAAATTTGGAACATAAACACATTCTTTTTTTAAATTTTTATTTATTTATTTATTCTACTTAGGTATGCTTGATAGCAGAATGCATTTTGATTCATTGTACACAGATTCTTGAGCACTGGGGGACTTGGGGACTGGGGATGTGGCTCAGCGATACAGAGCTTGCCTAGCATGCACAGGCCCTGGGTTCAATATCTAACACACACACACAAAAAGTTTCCCCTTGGGACAGACCAGTAAAACAGTTCAATTTGTAAACTTTTGCTTTGAATAAATTACTAAGTGAGTGACAGATAGCTAATTAGTCAATGGTACATGCTGGTAGAAAATCCAAAAATATTTTAAAAATATAAGTATATAACTGCACATAATTCTTATAAAAGTCATCAATCTCCTGACACTTTCAGTACCACATTAATGTTAATAGGCAGCAGTTCCATGTGATCACAGATGCTTGTGTGCTTAAATGTTGGTGTGAACTCATGCCAATCACAGGGAAGCACAATGAAATGTAGCTTCCCTTTAGGACAAACAGAAGATGGCCTTCTAATAAACCACCACCACAACAACAACAACAAAGGGGGCTGGGAATATAGCTCAGTTGGTAGAATGCTTGCCTTGCATGCACAAGACCTGGGTTCAAATCCCCAACCACACACACAAAAAGATGACCTTCTAGCATGGTCACAGCACACTCTACACACACACACACACACACACACACACAGAGCTTTCTGAATGCAACACTCCTTTCCTTCCTCCTCCATGAGCCCTACTCATGCCTGAGAAGGGCTATGGATCCCAGTGGCCCTCTTTGTACAAGAGACTTGAGGCAGCCATGGCCGATATGAGCTGCATCTTCATTTATTTAAGCCAATTGGGCTTAGTTATTAGACAATGCTTCATAGGTCTAAGACACTACTCTGCTACTTACTGGTTGTGTGATCTTAGATAGGTCAATCTCTCTGAGCCCCAATTTCCTCATTTCACAAAAGAATATAACTTTAACTTCCTCATAAGTGTTATGAGGATCAAATAAACAGTTTTATGGATATTCAAAGTAATAGTTATTCTATTTTGTAATATTTTTATTTTCACTTTCAGTTATACATGACAGTAGAATGTATTTTGGCAGAATATACATAAAGTATAACTTACTCTGTTTAGGTTCCCACTCTTGTAGTTATACATGATGTGGAGTTACCCTGGTCGTGTATACAGATACAAGGCTACGAAAGTTATGTCTAATTAATTCTACTGTCTCTTCTATTCTCCTTCCCCCTCCCTTCCCTTCATTTTCCTTTGTCTAGTCCAATGGATTTCTATTACTCCCCACCTCAACCTCCCTTGTTTTGGGTTAGCACCACAAATCAGAGAGAACATTCAGCCTTTGGATTTTTGAGAGTGGTTTATTTCACTTAGTATGATATTTTCCATTTCCTTTCATTTACCAGAACATGCCATAGTTTTATTCTTCTTTATGGCTGAGTAATATTCCACTGTGTGTATATGCCATTTTCTCTTTCCATTCATTCACTGAAGGACACCTAGGTTGTTTCCATAGCTTGGCTATTGTGAGTTGAGGTGCTATAAATATAGATGTGGCTGTGTCATTGTAGTATGCTGATTTTAAGTCCTTTGGGTATGTACCAAGGAATGGGATAACTGGGTCAAATATTCCATTATAAGTTTTCTAAGGAATCTCCACACTGCTTTCCATAGTGGCTGCACCAATTTGCAGTCCCACCAACAATGCATAACAGTACCTTTCTCCCCACATCCTCATCAACATTTTTTATTATTATTATTATTATTATTATCTAGAGAAAGATGGAATCTCAGTGTAGTTTTAATTTGCATTTGTCTAATTGCTAGAGCTGTTGAACATTTTTTCATATATCTCTTGACCATTCATACTTCTTCTTCTATGAAGTGTTTGTGTAGCTCCTTTCCCATTTATTGATTGGGTTTTTTTTTTTCCTGGCGTTAAGTTTTTTGAGTTCTTTATATATCCTGGGAATTAATGCCTTATCTGAGATACTAGTGGTGAAAATTTTCTCCCAACCTATAGATCTCTGTACATGTTCTTGATTGTTTCCTTTTCTGTAAAGAAGCTTTTCAGTTTAATACTATCCCATTTATTGCTTCTTGAATTTACTTCTTGTGCTTTAGAAGTCTTGTTGAGAAATTCAGTTCCCAAGCCAACATGTTGGAGAGTTGAGCCTATTTTTTTCTTCTAGGAAGTGCAGGGTCTCTGGATCAAATAAACTTATAAGTAAAAAATGCTTGGCAAATGGTGAGTAATTATCATCTTTTCTCTTTGTGTTCTTATGCATATATATGTTCTTATGCATATATATGTTCTTATGCATATATAGATATACATATAATTGCTGATGTATATAATGTGTATTTATTTAAATATGCATCTATATAACTTTATACACTCAAATGTAATGTATAAAGACATATAAGGATATATATTGTGTGGAATATTCATTTGTTTTTTCTTTTTCTCTGACTAATGATTTAGAATCATTCATTTCCTTGACCCACATCCTCCAGACACACCCTACCTGCCTATAGTTACCACCCAGTTAATCAGTATCGGTGGGGGTTCTCATAACCTAATCATTTCATCTTAACATTTTTGCATTGTCCATACTTTGTGAGTTCCTCAAAAACTTAATGAGATCCTGACTCAAAATGATAAATAAATTTTTAAAAAAAATTTTAAAAGGACTGGGAATGTAGCTTAGTGATAAAATGCCCCTGGGTTCAATCCCCTGTATCAAAAATAGAATTCTTTGAAAGTCACAACACTAATTATTTTTAAAAAAATATCTTAAGCCCTTTTTTATGTTCCTGCTGTGTTTATTTCCTCTTCTTCATTCGAGTAGCTAATCTCCCCTTGATCTGGACCTTGAATAGAATTAACTCAGGCTCTTGGTCTGACCTTAGACACTGGTCCCTCTACTCTGGTCTGAGCAACATTTTGAAGTCATTATTATCTTTTCTGAGCACCTCTCTCCTCCTCCACCACCACCTATAGTAGCATAATGACTCCAGGGCCACTTAAATGCAGGTCTCTGCTCTTTGTGGCTAAGAAGCCCATGGCTAAGCAATATTTCCCTACAATTACCTGCTGCCCTTTAACACTGTATCTTTAGAAAATGCCCACAGATAGAGAAAAATCACTATGTTGAAAAAATTGGAATATTGAATTTGTTGCCGCTTTCTCTGTCTAATGATTTAGAGTTATTCATTTTCTTCACATTCACTGTGATATTATTAGCGCAATGATATCAAACATATCAAAAACAACGTAATTAAAATTGTAAGAGTTCATTTGATACAATGAATTGACTCCTGCTTTATCAAGTAATAGGAAATAAATATTTCCTTAAGAATTCTATTATGTTCAGCTATTAATTTTAACACTGCATGAAAAACACACAAAATTATCAGTCTTCAGCAGTAAAATAACTAGTAGCTCCGATTATATTTGTTTCAGTTAGCTTTCCCTCACTAAGACCAAAAGATCTGACAAGAACAACTTAAAAAGAGAAAAAGTTTATTTTGGCTCATGGTTTCAGAGGTTGGGTCCATGGTCAGTCAACTTCACAGCTCTGGGCCTGAGTTGAGGCAGGATATCACAGCAGAAGGACATGGCAGAGGAAAGCAGTTCAGGACATGGCCACCAGAAACCAGAGAGAAAGAGAGAGCTCTGTTCATCAGGAACAAAATTTAAACCCCAAAGTCGCATCACCAGTGACCCACTTCCTCCAGCCACTCGCTACCTACCTACAGTTACCACCCAGTTAATCAAATCACTGGATTAATCTACTGAGAAGGTGAACATCCTCATAACCCAATCATTTCACCTCTACCATTCTTGCATTGTCTGAGCTTTTAGAGGATACCTCCTGTCTAAAACACAACAATATCTGACAATTTTTATGTTTCACATATAGTGAAGAGTAAACTCAAGTTTGCCTATATTTCTCTCCTGTAATAGCACCACTTTGTCAGAAGTTCCATTACTATTATCCCACAGTCATTAGTCTTGGTTTTGTAAACTAGACTTTTCTGTATATATTCCAATGTGTTTAACTTAAGCTATAGCAGGGAAAGATTTCCTTGTGTACACAAAGACTGTTTCAATGTTTACAGTGGCACCCAGACCTCTACCTGCCTCCCAGAAAACTACTTGTTATTAATATCCTAAAATTATGCCTACTAAAATAATCAGGAAACCAGTTTAAAAAAAATATTTTCCACTCTTTCTCTGTATTATCTAATTCTTTTCAAAAGGCCCTGAAATGTCTGTAGGAAGCAGCTTTTATTGAAGTTAGGTGAACAGGAGAACTCACAGCCCCCAATTCACACCATCTTCCTTCCTTCTTTGTTAATAGAGGGCTTCTGGTTATGTTTCATTTCTTTGCTCATGTTATTTATTTGCTCTGTGTGTGTGTGTGTGTGTGTGTGTGTAATCTTCAAAATATTACTGTCTTAGTTTGGCATATATTATTTCCTAACTTTCTCAAATTTTAATTGTAATTCTCTTTTTGACATTATTTTAATAGTGAACAAACTTACTCCCATTTTTGTTTTCTACAAAACAAAAATGTTTGTCACAGCATCTCATATTTCATTTAAAAATATCTGGAACTATATTGTATACTCTTAAATTCGATTCTCACTCTCCTTCAAGATAGAAACACACGTTGCTGAACATTTTGGTTCTTAACTCACATAAAAATCAATTCCTGAAAAGATTTATTTTACTAGTTATCTGGGTGTTTATTCTATATTCTATTCATTTAATATTTCTTGAATAATTATTGAAAGAAGGACCTATGCCCAACATTGATTATGCTGTAGTGAATAAAAGAAACATGGTACCATCCTTTCAAAATTTTTAAAGCAGTGAGATAGGCAAAGAAGGATACAAGTAACTAAAAAATAAATATGAATTTTCAAGCTGTAAAAATGTCCATGCAGGAAACACTAAAGTGCAATGAAAGAAAGAACAGTAGGTCTTAGATAGGTGTAGAGAAGATAACACTGAGTGTAAAGGAGATCCCTCTTGAACATGAGAAGTGAGCAGCTTCAGGAAAATTTGGCAACCTACGCAAATGAATACTCCCATTGCGGAATCTGGTTGGGCATATGTGAAGCATTGAAGGGCCTATGTTGGCTATGATACTATCATCAGGAAATGAGGAGATAAGGCTAGGGAGGTAGGCAGAGACTTTGTAGCATATGACAAAGGATTTTGATATATTTTTAAGTGAAGTGCCAAGTAAACTTTTTAGGAAGGGTTTTAAGTTGAGCAATGATGACACCAGATATATAGATATATTACATATATAAAAATTTCAGATGCCAGACACTGTGGCACATGCCTGTAATCCCAGCAGCTCTGGAGGCAGAGGCATGAGGATTGCAAGTTCAAAGCCAGCCCCAGCCAAAGGAAGATGCTAAGCAACTCAAGGAAACCCTATCTCTAAAAAAATACAAAATAGGGCTGGGGACATGGCTCAGTGGTCGAGTGCCCCTGAGTTCAATCCCTGGTACTCCCCCCTCAAAAAATTCATATAACTAATCTCTATGATTTTTTTTTTTTTTTTTTTGGTGCCAGGGATTGAACCTAGAAGTGCTTAACCACTGAGCCACATCCCCAGCCCTTTTTTTTTTTTTTTTTTTTTTGAGACAGAATCTCTCTAATTGCTAAGGCTGGCTTTGAACTTGTGATCTTCCTGCCTCCACTTCCATAGTCACTGGGATTACAGATGTGCACCACTATACCCAGCTAACTATGATTTATTTCTTGGACATAGATTGGAAGCTGAAAATTATGGAAGCAGAGAAGACTGTAGAGTAATTATTGTAGAAGTCCTAGTGGGACATCATGGCCACTTGGATGACAATGGTGAAAAAGGACATAGGAGAAGTAGATCAAATTCAATAGATATTTTGTGGGAAGAATTAATAGGACTTTCTGAAAGACTGCATGTGGAGGAAGAGGGCGAGAGAAGAAATAGAGACACAGTGTCTTTCATCCTTTTGGATAAAAAGATATTGAGTCTGAGGTTGAGATTTAAAAATAAAAAATAGTATGAGGTCAAAATTGCAGAAGGAACAGGAACTGTCAGCAAAAGAAATTTTATCCCAATGCACTAAGTATAACTAAAAATGTGACAATAGTCACTGTAGTTTGAATTTGCACATTAGCACCCAAGTTTCCTCCCTCCACTTTAGTCACCCTGAAGAATTTAAAGAATCTTTCCACGATACTAATACAAAAATTACAGTCATTAAAAAAGTAAGGAAGGAGCCAGGTGTAGTAGTGCAAGCCTGTAATCTCAGCACTTAGGGAGGCTGAGACAGGAGAATTGCGAGTTCAAAGCCAGCCTCAGCAACAGCGAAGCGCTAAGCAACTCAGTGAGACCTTGTCTCTACATAAAACACAAAATAGGGCTGGGGATGTGGCTCAATGGTCGAGTACCCCTGAGTTCAATCCCTGGTACCCACCCCCCCAAAAAAAAAGTAAGGAAGGGAAGAGCTGTGGTGCAGGGCTATACTCTCAACTACTTGGATCCTGAGGCAGAAGGATCATGAATGAGTTCAAGGCCAGTTTCAGCAGCATAATGAGACCCTGTCTCAAAAAAAAAAAAAAAAAGATAAAAGTAAAAAACAAAGAAGCCAGAGGTGTTTGTCAGCTTTTCATCACTGTGACCAGAATACCTGACAAAAACAATTTAAGGGAGGAAAAGTTTGTCTGGGCTTATGGTTTCAGAGGTTCCATTCACAGTCGGCCAACTCCATTGCTCTGCCCCAAATGAGGCAGAACATTATGGCAGAAGGGCAGAGCTGACAAAAGCTGCTCAGCTCATGTGGCCAAGAAGCAGAAAAAGAGGAGGAACCAGGGGACAACATATAATCCCCAGCAACCCACTTTCTCCAGCCACACCCCACATGCCTACATTTACCAATACAGTACTCCTTTCAAATTATTAATCCATAAAGCAGATGGATCCACTGGTTAGGTTATAGTTCCCATGACCTGGCCATTTCACCTCTGAACATTCTGGCAATAACACAGAAGTTTTTGAGGACACTTCATATTCAAACCACAAGACCCATGTAAAGTGGTTCTCTCTGGGTGAATATGAGATAACAAACCATAAAATAAATGACAGGAGTTGATTAAAGCTCATAGAATTAAACAAGAACCCATGACTCCATATTGATATAAGTAGGTAGATAAATAAGAAAGAAGTAGAAACTCCTTTCAGAAGAATTCCTACTAATAAATACAGAATGATAGCATTAGAAATCTATCACCATTTGACAACCTGGTAGTAATATTTGTAGTCAGGAATCATTTATTTATGCTAAAATTGATGAGTGAAATGATGATGAGAAATAATCATTTATTTTATCTCAAAGTATCTCCCCCCAAAATTAATAACAAAGCAATAATAATGAATTTTCAGTAAAGAAAACTGACAGAGACCACCTTAACTAACCGTAGCCTTAACATCACCAAAAATAATAATGTCAACAACATGTGCTTCCTGATTTGAAGCACAGCATCACTGCATTTCATTCCTATCAAAAACAGCCCGTTCACAATAGTGAGACCATGGAACCAGCCTAACTGCCCTTCATCAGATGAATAGATTAAGAAAATGCAGTATATATACACAAAGGAATGTTGCTCAGCCATAAAGAAAATTGGAATTATGGCATTTGCCAGTAAATGTATGCAACTGGAGAATATAATGCTGTGAAATAAGCCAATCCTCCCCAAAAAACAAAGGTCATATGTTCTCTCTAATATATGGATGCTAACTCACAATAAGTGAGGGAAGGCAGGTAAGGGAAGAATAGAAATACTTTGAATTAGATGGAGGGAAGGAAGGGAGGACAGGAATAGAAAAGACAGTAGAATGAATCAGATGTAACTTTCCTATGTTTATATATGAATACACAACCTGTGTAACTCCACATCATGTACAACCACAAAAATGGGAAGTTATACTATAAAATATGTTAACATACAATCTACTGTCATGTGTATCTAAAAAGAACAAATTTTAAAAAAAGAATTGAGGCCAAGCAAGGCAGCGCACACCTGTAATCCCAGCAGCTGGGGAGGCTGAGACAGGAGTCTCAAAGTCAGCTCAGCAACAGCGAGGTGCTAACCAACTCAATGAGACCCTGTCTCTAAATAAAATACAAAATAGGGCTGGGGATGTGGCTCAGTGGTCGAGTACCCCTGAGTTTAATACCCCGTACCAAGAAAGAAAAGAAAGAAAAGGAAAGAAGGAAGGAAGGAAGGAAGGAAGGAAGGAAGGAAGGAAGGAAGGAAGGAAGGAAGGAAGGAAAGAAAGAAAAACTGGAGGCTAGGGCTGGGGCTCAGTGGTAAAGCACTTGCTTAGCACATGTGAGGCACTGGGTTCAATCCTCAGCACCACATAAAAACAAATAAATATAAGATATTGTGTTCATCTACAACTAAAAAATATTTAGAAAAAAGAACTGAAGAAAAAAATAAATATAAAACTTTACTTATATGCTGTTTAAAAAAAACTAACTACAAATTTATAATCCTGAGTCAGATCTTATACAGTATGTGTATGTATACATGTATGTGTATATACATTTTATTTAAAATATATATTATATGTAACATAAATTATATGTATTATGTAGGGTCATTTTTTTTAAAATGAGAACATTTTTTTTAAATATCTTTATTTATTTATTTTTTTATGTGGTGCTGAGGATCAAACCCAGTGCCTCATGTGTGCAAGGCGAGCACACTACCACTGTGCCACAACCCCAGCCCTGTAGGGTCATTTTTATATATGTGGGAAAATTTGCAAATTTTGACACTGGACCATGGATTAAGTAATACCATTTTATCAGCATTAATGCCCTAGTTTTGATTACTATACTCTAGTTTTATAACAGAATGTTCTTGTTTTTAGTAGCCACCCAGCCAGTGATTTATTTGATAATTTAGGGTTATCATGTATACAAGCTACTCACAAGTATTTGAAAAAAATATCCCCCAAACATAAATATAGATGTGGTTATATAGGTAAATATATATATGATAAATGGATAAATATATTTTTCTGTACAGTATGTTTAGATATTAACATTTGAAGAATCTACATGGAAAGTATATGGGATCTGCTATCAGGTATAACTGATAAGAACAAATTTTTTTTAAAGTATATGGGGATTCTGTGTTCTTTTTTTAAGTCTGAAATTTTTTCCATAACAATTAATCCTTTTTAAAAAAGGATTATGAAAGCAGTAAATCAATTCTCCAGACACAAAAATCTTCACCAAAATACCAAAAACATATATTCAGCAAAGTATAAAAGATTTGCACATCATGACCAATATGGAATGTAAGGTTGGTTTAGCATACAAAGCTCAATGTAATACATCCTCTTAATAGAAAAAAATATTTTAAAAAAATTACAATGAGCGTGTATGCCAGCAGAGGTTGGGGTTCATACCCAATCTGCATTATTCACCACTATGCTGAACCTCTTCATACAAAGCATCATTATTTAGTTGCCACATTGTCAATCCTTCTTGAAAGTAGTTGGTAGGTATTTTTTTTTTTTAATATTTTATTTAGTTATAGATGAACACAATACCTTTGTTTATTTTATGTGGTGCTGAGGATCGAACCCAGTGCCTCACGCATGCTAGGCGAGCACGCTACCACTGCGCCACAATCCCAGCCCCGGTAGGTATTTAATTTATATCTGCATACTGATATCTACCATCATCCTGGATCCTCCAAGAATAAAAAAAAAATAAAAACAGCCTGCCTGAAACTGGGTAAATTTCCTGTAACTCTCTAAAATTTCATTTTTCCATCTAAAAGTAAAAAAGTGAAACCATAAAAGGTATATCTTTGAAAACCTACAACTACTGTCATTCACAAAAATGCATACAGAAGCACAATTGTAAATACTAAAAAATTTTAAACGCTGAAAAGCAAAATTAAAAAGTATGACTCTTCAGTTTATGGTAATGACTCTTCTACCCAGTGTGAGCTGAGACACTATGGAGCCGTAGCTCAACCCCACCGCTCTGTGGAAAACAGATTATAGGGGGCAGAGGAAACACATAGCAGGGTCTCCAGCTGTGGTGGGAAATGACAGTGGCTTGAACCAGAATAGGAACAGCAGAGGTGACAAAATGTTTGCAGAATACTAGAAATGTACATAGTACAGGATTTTCCAGTGGGAAAAAAAATAAGCATGAGAGGAGTCAAGGGTGGTCCCAGCATATTTGGCCTGAGCAACTGAAGAATGAGACTGTCACTCAGGTGTGAAAAGCTGGAGGGAAATCCTGGGAAGAGAGGTTAAGTGTTCTGTTATAGTCATGCTAAGTTTGAGATATGTTAAATTAAAAAAAAAAAGTGTTGAATCAAACAGAATGGTAGATATAGAATCTGGAATTCATACCCCCAGAATTCTTTTACAGGAGTTTATCAATCCACCTGGAGGGCAGACTGAGTTCAAGAGGTATGTGTATGTGTCTTAAGAGAAAAAAATAGTAACACATTTTATGTTAATGGAAAGGAGACAGTACACAGGAAAATTTTTCATGAATGTGGTCTTTTTCCTGTGTGAATTATAACTAACAATATTTTGAGCCTGAATTTCTACTGGTGAAATGAGGAGATCAGGAGATGATGTCTAACATCCAGTGGTTTATGTTCTATGATTCAAAAGGAATATTCTCCAATGTCACCTATATTCTGGGTCTTTTAATTTGTCCTAGACTGTGAAGGATGATTCCATCTGGGAAGAGAACTTCATTCCCCACTCTGTAGTATGTATCACTTTAGCTTTCTCTTCACTATCTTTATTCCCTATTTCTTCCTTGGAATCAATCCCAGGGGACTGCTATGTTTCTGTTATGTTTCATCTGTGTTGCATTAAATCACCTGTGAAAGAAAGTGGGTACAACTTGTACTTTAAACATCCCTGGTTATACAGAGCTTCTCGGTGCTATTCTATTTGTGATAAGACAGATGACCAATTTCCTCAATGCCTTCTCAGCATTTTTGTATGTAGATTTCTAACTCCTGCATAATCATTCCTGATTTCCTTGAAATTTATTCTTAAAGCCTAGAGCAACTCATTTTTACCAGCACTAAAAAACAGCTCATAAACAGACTACACTGACTGAAACACAAGAACACATAAGAACACCTGAATTTTTATTCAGAGGGAGACAGAAAATGAGCAACCACTTTATCACTAGCCCTAAGGACACCAAATTCTTTCTAGATTTAAAGAAAAACTTGAGCAATGACACAATCTCTCCTTTGTGAACTACAATTTAGATAACCGAAACAGTGTAACTAAAGAATGAGATTTCTTTATAAAATATACATATAGGGCCGAGGTTGGGATGTAGCTCAGTGGTACAACACTTGCACAAGGTCCTGGGTTCGAACTCCAGCACCACAAAAAGAGAAGACAGAAAAAACTCAAAATACAGATGAAAAAATTAAAAAAGCATTTGCAACCTTTAATTAAAAACCTCATTAAAAATTAAATGAATGATTAATAGTAATTTACACATGAAAGCAACAGGCAGCACCATGTGAATTTCAATGGAGGATCATCACATGGGTAAAGCAGGACAATTAAAATCAACACTTCCTTGTTGGGAGCAAAAAGCCCTGAGTCATTTCCTGATCGGCTCCACTTCCTGGTTAAGCAGGAGCACCGAAAAACCCGCGTGCACAAAAAGTTACCCAAGCGTGCCAAAGCAGTGAACCTCCCCCTTTCGATACCACCTGTTTGCACTAACCAATCGTCCTGCAACAGTCCTTTCCCCTCCCTTCCCCCTCCTGAGCATACATATATACCACTGTTCTTAAATAAAAATTTGGAGTTTTGATCAGAATCCTGTCTTGCCTCTGTTCTTTCGCGTCCCTTGTTTGTTTCATTCTCTTAGGCGGTTCCCGCATGTCCCTGTTGTTGCCCCGCAGGTCGGGGCAGGTTGGCGCCCAACGTGGGGCATTTGGGGGCCCCCAACAAGAACGTCCACCGAGGAAGCCCTGGCCAGGCACCCCCAAGATTCGCCGCGAGGACCCGCGGGTGATGGCTCGGCATTAGATCACCACGGTCCTGCCCGCTGTGAGACGGATCTGAGTAAAGGTAGGTGGATGAATTTTTTACAAACAAGATTTCAGAACATTTCACCCCTTGCTCGCTCGATTGTTGTTGGCTCTCTTGATCCCTTCCCTCCTGAGTAATAGACATCCGCTTCTGGTGAGAAAAACTCTAAATCGCTTGAATTAGTATTGTCGCCCAGCCTTCTTGGCGAGAATTTTCTCTGAATAGATCTGATCTTGAAACCTTGAGCTTGCTTTGAACAAAGGTCGTTCACCTCACAGACTCAACCATGAGGAGACTTGCGCGCCTGGCGAGGGCAAACAGAGTCTTTTCGTCTGTGAGGGTCCATGTAGGCGGATTATACCTACCAGCTGTTTCACACAAGCAAGGGACTAAAGACAGATAAGAAAGGAGATAAAGTTCCACCTGGATCTTTGGGCTAACGAAAAGAATAAAGACAACCAAAAACAGAGTTTTACGTCCCAGAGACTTTCATAAGGGAGGGATTCACTCAGAGAGCCGTCCGGTCGATGGAGAATGGGGAATGCCTTAAGTACACATGAGATGTTCCTTGATGGTCTCAAGATGTCCCTCAGGGCACGAGAAATAAGGGTTAAAAGAAAGTATCTTAGACAGTTTTTCGAGTTTATTCATGAAACCTGCCCCTGGTTCCCCCTAGAAGGAACTATTAATCAAAAACGCTGGGAACGAGTAGGAGATGCCTTGCAGGACTTTTATAGCACCTTTGGCCCTGAGAAGGTTCCCGTCACGGCCTTTTCTTATTGGAATCTGATCCACGACATTCTAAAAGTTCATTCTCAGGACCCTGATATTACCGAGGTTATCAAGACAGGGGAAGAAATCCTTAAAGAAAATTCCCGTCCCCCCTCCGCTTGTCCTTTAATCGTCATAGACCTCCCAGAAGAATCCCCTCAGCCCTCTAAAAACAAAGAACCCTCAAATGATAAATTAAATTTAACAAAAAGAGAGGGGATCTCCAACATTTATCCCTCATTAACCTTTTGCTCGGATCGCCTAGGCTCCGAGAACCAGGAAATATTAAAAGAAGCCACGGCCCATTACCATAATAACAATGATTCCTGGCGCTTGACCGCTCCGGCACTTCATAGACCCCCCCCCTTATAATCTTGGCTCTCCCTCTTCCAATCTTACTAGCTGTCCATTTGATCCCCTCAAACAAGCTAAAATAGATCTTACTCAGGAGGTCTCGTCTCTAAAGGAAATCTTACAACAAAAACGAAAACACCTCCAACTTATTAAAGAGATCCAAGCCCTCGAGGCTGAACTCTCCACCCTGGGTCCCACCCAAAAACAGATCACATCCCCTTTGACAGCACCCCTCATTAAAACTAAAATTCAAAGTCCACCCCAGGACCCATTACCAAAGGCCAAAACACCACTCCTTACCTTTCCAGTTACCCGCAGCCGCACCGCTAAAACCCCTGCAATAGGTAATATAGAGGAGGAAGAATCTCAGGATGAGGATCATGATGATGAAAGTCCCCCTGATTCCCAGAACCTCAACCATAGCAATGACTCTGAGGCAGATGACCCAGAACCTGAACCTCAATACAAAGATCAAAAGTATCGTCGCCTCAATCTTAAACACATAAAAGACTTAAAGGCGGCAGTTACCAACTATGGGCCTACGGCCCCCTATACAATAACTATACTACAGAGCCTAAGTGATTGCTGGCTAACTCCTAATGACTGGATCTCCTTAGCCTGTGTGACACTTTCGGGAGGTGATTATGTCCTTTGGAGGACAGACTTTGTTGAAAACTGCTGAGAAACTGCCCAGCGCAATAGTGAAAGTAAGACCTCACGCGCCTGGACAAGAGATAAATTACTCAGCCGGAGTCCCTACGACTCCAATGAGGTACAGGTAGCCTTCCCCCCTGGACTGTTAGCTCAAATTCAAAATGCGGGCCTTAAGGCCTGGCGCAGACTTCCCTCCAGGGGCTCGGCCACTACATCCCTGGCTAAGGTCCGACAGGGCCCTGACGAGCCTTATAGCGACTTCATTAGTCGCCTCACTGACGCCGCAGAACGGCTGATAGGCGAAGGCGAAAATGAAAGTGCCTTTATCAAACACCTTGCCTATGAAAATGCCAACCCGATATGTCAGGAGACTCTAAGACCCTATCGAAGCAGGGATCTTTCTGATTATATAAAATTATGCTCCAGGATCGGTACTTCCCACTCCCTTGGCTTAGCCATAGGAGCAGCTTTAAAAAACCTTGGACCGGACAACAAACAAGCTTGTTATACCTGCAAGCAGCCCGGACATTTTGCTCTCAACTGTCCCACAAAACAAATTCAAAGATCTATCACCCAAACTCCTTTTAACACCCCTTCCAATTGACAACCCCCTAAAACCCCTTGCCCACATTGTCAGCGTGACCTCCATTGGGCTAATCAATGTTATTCAAAAACAGATGTTGAAGGCAAACCTTTGTCACCAAGGCAGGGAAACTTCCAGAGGGGCCAGCCCTCGGCCCCGATCCTGGGACAGAATCAGGGGGCTATTCGATTCGTCCCTCAGACATCACCTCATTGACCGATTTCCCACGACCAGGACTTAATTCCCTCCTCCGGGTCATCCCAGGCAGCACAAGATTGGACCTCTGTGCCGCCGCCGACTCAATATTAGTCCCTGATCAAGGCATTCAACTCCTCCCAATGCAGATGTTTGGGCCCTTGCCTCCCAGGACCTTTGGCTTGACACTAGGGAGCCTCACATTAGCTGGTCTCCACATTATCCTGGGAGTCATTGATAATGATTATGCAGGCCAAATTACCCTTCTAGCCTCAGCCCCATCAGGGCCCATATCCATTCCCAGGAGAAATAAAATTGCCCAACTTATCTTACTCCCCCTAAATCTCAATAATAAGAGTCACTCTCAACATTCCAGATTAAGACCCATCCCTGGGTCACCCGATATCTACTGGGTACAACAAATCACTCCAGAGAGGCCATTATTAACCCTACAACTGGATGGAAAATCTTTTGAAGGCTTAGTTGACACAGGGGCCGACGCCACAGTGATCTCAGAGCGTCACTGGCCACCTAACTGGCCCTGTGAGGTTTCTATAACTCACCTTAAGGGGATTGGTCAGTCCACAAACCCAAAACAAAGTTCAAAAATACTGACTTGGAAGGACGATGAAGGTAATTCCAGACAGGTACAGCCCTACATTGTTCCAGGGCTACCTGTTAACCTTTGGGGACGAGATATCTTGTCTCAATTGAAACTCATTATGTGTAGCCCCAATGAAGTCATTACTCAACAAATGCTCCGCCAAGGCTATTTACCAGGACAAGGTCTAGGAAAAAACAAACAAGGCATAAAAACACCATTGTCGGTGATATCAAAGAATAATCGCCTAGGCTTGGGGAATGAGCATTTTCCTTGATGGCCATTGACTTTCCTGTACCCCATGCAGATAAAATAAAATGGAAATCAGATTCCCCCATCTGGGTAGATCAATGGCCACTAAATAATGAAAAACTCATAGCTGCCACAAAGTTAGTACAGGAACAATTGGCTCCTGGACATTTAGAGCCCACTACCTCTCCTTGGAATACCCCTATATTTGTAATAAAAAAAAAAAAAAGACAGGGACATGGAGGCTCCTCCAGGACCTCAGGGAAATTAACAAGACAATGTTCTCAATGGGGGCCCTCCAACCAGGTCTCCCTTCCCCTATTGCTATTCCCGCTAACTATTACAAGATTATTATAGATCTTAAAGACTGTTTTTTCACCATTCCCCTACACCCCCAAGACAGGGAACACTTCGCGTTCAGCCTTCCTGTCACTAATTTTAAAGGGCCTATGCCCCGATACCAGTGGAAGGTACTCCCCCAAGGCATGGCAAATAGTCCCACCCTATGTCAAAAATTTGTGGCCCAGGCCATAAATCCCCTCCAGTCCTGTTGGCCTTCCATCTACATCATACATTATATGGATGACATCCTCCTTGCAGGGGCTTCATGCCCTGAGGTTCTCAAATGCAGTCAAGAGCTGGCCTCTCACCTCTCCTCCTTGGGACTTTTGTTAGCTCCTAATAAAATACAACTTAAAGACCCTTACTATTACCTGGGTTTTGAATTAAATCATAATAAAATCACCACCCAAAAACTTCGGCTAAAAACTGGTCAGTTACAAACCCTTAATGATTTCCAAAAATTTCTAGGAGACATTAACTGGCTCAGACCTTACTTAAAGTTAACAACAGGAGAATTAAAGCCCCTCTTTGACACCTTACAAGGAGATCCTGATCCCCTTTCCCCCCATAAACTTTCCCCAGAAGCCAAGATTTCCCTTTCTAAGGTTGAAAGTGCCATACAACAACAACAGGTAACCTTCCTGTCTTATGACAAACCTTTTTCACTTATCATATGTGCTACTGCTCATACTCCTACAGGAGTTCTATGGCAAGACCATCCCCTCCTCTGGATCCACTTATCCTCGTCCCCCTCTCGGGTCCTTATCCCATATCCATCATTAGTCACTAAAATCCTCCGGTTAGGTAGGGAACGGAGTTGCCAATACTTTGGCCGAGACCCCGACCATGTTATACTTCCTTATACGAAAGAACAAATTGAGTGGCTCCTCCAACAAGATGATGATTGGATTGTTTCTTTATCCTCATTTCAAGGAAAGGTAGATAATCATTACCCTCATGATAAATTGCTCCAGTTTGCGCAACTGCATCCTTTTATATTCCCAAAAATTACCTCTAAAAACCCCCTTCAATAAGCATCTCTGGTATTCACAGATGGATCCTCCACTGGCATAGCAGCCTATACTATTGACAATCAAGAATTTACTGTTCAATCCCTTTTTAGATCTGCACAGCTTGTTGAGCTTTTTGCTATTTTACAAGTCTTTTTAAAACTGCCCGCCACCCCTTTTAATCTTTACACTGATAGTTCTTATCTAGCCTTCTCCATTCCCCTGTTAGAAACTGTACCTCATATCAAACCCACCACCAATGCAGTTCCCCTTTTTCAACAAGTACAAAGGCTAATTACAAACAGATCTGTTCCCTTTTTCATTGGACACCTGAGAGCCCACTCAGATCTCCCTGGCCCACTCTCTCTAGGTAATGCCACGGTGGATCAAAATACCCGATTTATATACTCCCTTCTTCCACACCCCCTTTCTCAGGCACAGCAAGCCCATAGCCTTCATCACCTTAACGCAAATACCCTCCGCCTTCTGTTCAAACTTACTAGAGAACAAGCCCGACACATCGTCAAGAGTTGCCCCGGATGTGTCACTCTTCTACCCCTTCCTCATCTAGGAGTTAATCCTAGAGGTATCCTCCCAAATGAAATTTGGCAAATGGATGTCACCCACATTCTGGAGTTTGGCAACCTCAAGTATGCCCATGTCACTATTGACACGTATAGTGGATTTATGTTTGCAACTCTCCATAGTGGAGAAGCTACAAAAAATGTCATAGCCCATGTCCTCCAATGTCTTACTGTTATGGGAAAACCTCAAAAGATCAAAACTGATAATGGACCAGGATACACCTCTCAAACTTTCAGAAATTTCTGTCATCAGTTCCATATTAAACACAGTACCGGCATTCCTTATAACCCTCAAGGGCAGGGAATAGTGGAGCGAGCTCACCAAACGTTAAAGAACACAATCAATAAGCTAAAAGCAGGAGATGTCTACCCCACTCGAGGCTCCCCCCATAATATCTTAAATCATGCCCTATTTACATTGAACTTTTTACAGTTAGACAGAAAGGGAGACTCGGCGGCCGACTGATTTTGGCATCAGGAAACAAAAAAACAATACACAAAGGTTATGTGGAAAGATCCCTTAACCTCTAGATGGCATGGTCCAGACCCAGTTCTTATCTGGGGAAGGGGCTCCGCTTGTGTCTACGACACACAGGAAGAAGGACCTCGATGGCTACCAGAATGCCTTATAAAGCCCATAAACCCCCTACCCTCTAAACGTTTAATCGAAGACATTCCAGGGACACGAATCCCTGAGATTGGCCCTTCTCTTTCCACAGGCCAAGCTACCTGAAGTGTGCCAGTACTCAAAGCTAACTTCAAAAAGGTAAGCTCTTGACTCCCTGTCTAGAATTACAAGATCACTGGCTTCATTGCCCTTTTTCCTCACGATCATGACACTTATAAATCCACTTCTATTCCTGTCCCAAATAGCAATAATTCTTGGTGGTTTTGGGCCTCCGGTGGATAAGCAACAACTCCTTACCTCACTATTTGGCAACCCGTGTGACTGTGCTGGTGGCCGCAGTAAAATCAAGCCCGCCTCCTTCACCCAAACAACTGATTGTGGCCTCTCCACTGCTTATCTTGTTTATAATTCACAGATAGGAGGGGGATATCGACAAGAGTGGGAATGCGTCTCAAAACCCACTATTGTTCCCACAGTCAATGGCAAATCAGGGCCCTGTCCCTCGGACTGCCAATTCACTACAGAAATGCATTCCTCCTGCTATTCCAAGGCCCAGCACTGTACCCACATAGATGGCAAATCATACTTAACAGCCATCCTCCAAAGAACCTATGAGGGTTCCTTTGGAGGTGAACATGATTTTCAGGGACACTCCAAATATGCCCAAGCATCCTGCCAAGGCACACCTGGCAAGGACGTTTGTTGGCCTCCGCGAGCGCCGGCTCACGTGTCCGATGGCGGTGGACCCTCAGATAGAGTTAGAGAGGCCATAGTACAGGAACAAATTGGAAAGATTATTGACTCCTTATACCCCCCCACGTTATCATCCTCTAGCCCTCCCAAAGCCTCGTGAAATAGATCTTGATACTCAGACTAATAGCCTCTTAGAAGCCACCCTCAGAGCCCTCAATGCATCCAACTCAGCCCTAGCTGCAGATTGTTGGCTATGTCTGACTATGGGAACACCCATGCCCACAGCCCTCCCGGTAACAAACTCCTCCATCACCGTAAACAACAATTGTAGTCTCAATTTACCCTTCCGAGTTCAACCGGTAAACTTTAATTCCTCCCATTGTTTACAAGGCTCATTTCAAAATGACAGTTATGCCATAGATGTGGGGTTTATAACCTTTTCCAGTTGCTCCACTATTTCCAATCACTCTCAAGCTATCTGTCCTGCCCCCGGACAGGTTTTCCTTTGTGGCAACAACTTGGCTTACACAGCACTACCTACTAACTGGATGGGACTCTGTGTCCAAGCCACTCTTCTCCCAGATATATCCCTTATACCGGGAGATGAACCTGTCCCTCTCCCTAGTCTTGACTACATAGCAGGACGATCAAAACGAGCAGTCCAATTTATTCCCTTGCTTGTCAGCTTAGGGATCACTGGTGCCGCAGCCACAGGATCTGCCGGCCTAGGTGTAGCTGTTCATTCCTATA
>PVHX01017995.1:0-38255 GCA_004024805.1 Geosciurus inauris
AAATTTTGATCTGTAGTTTGGTGAGACTGGATGGTGCCTCTCTCTACGCTGCCATCTTCGGATGTAGTAACCTAAGCTTTTTAATATTAAAAGAAATTTTGACTCTGGATTTGGTGTGTGTCCTTTTGAGCTAGGTAGAAAGGAGAGAAACAGGGAAGGGAAAAAGAGACTATAAGTTTTAAACATTAAAGACTTTATGAACACCCTCACCCCTTCACCAGGCATGCTTTCCCCAAGTCATGAATTCTTAAAGGGAGCATAAATCAGTTGATTAGTGCCTATGTATCTTGTTAGCTGACACTGTTTTTTAGACCAATTCATTAAAGCCTAGAGCGAGAGACTTGTTAGAGACCCATGATTTGGGTACAGTCCAAATACTATGTATTAATACAATGTCAACCTTAAGATTCTGGGAAGAACCATACCACTGCACAATCTGTGATCCAAAGAATTAAGTTAATTAAGCTTATACCACCCCCATGTTCCTCTCCTGCTCACCGTTTACAAAGTTTCTTTTAAAAGCATAGCCCAAAAGTGCATCTCACTCTTGAGTGCCCAACACTCCCTCTCCCTTTGAGTGCCTATCCTGCTCTATGACTTGCTTTCCTGAATAAATCTCTGCTTGTGCCTCTTCCAATTCCTAAAATTCTTTTCTGTTGTGTATTTCAAGAACCTGCCAGTGTTGAGTTGAGGTCCCCTTCTCTCTTATGGAGGACCTCCTTGGAACCCTATCTGGTGAAAATTTTAGCTGATTACAAAATTTGTCTTGTCTAACTTTATTAAAATTAATTAAAGTATATATTCTACTTGAGCAGTTAATAGAACTTGAACCATCTCCAGTTTGATGGATTAATTAATAGATAGTAGGAGATTATAAGATAACAAATACCATCAAATTAAACTTTCATTTTCTTTCATTTAGGCTACACACAAAATTGATAAGATGTTGTTTCCAGTGGTAGGAACTGAGTGACTGGGACCAGGGAAGACAGGGATAGGTTACCCTTTTACTGTTGTCCTCTTTTGTGCTATTTGGACTTTGAACTATGGAATGATTTTACTTTGAGAACAGGTAAAAGAGATTTAAGTTTTGAAAATTGGTTTATATGTTTTAAATATGAGATATTTGGCATGGTATTAAGTATTGATGCTTGAAATTAAAAGTCATGATTTCAAATCCTGATTTCACCATTTCTTGGCCCGCTGATCTTAGAGGAATCATTTCTCTTTGAATCACAGTTTCTCATTTGCAAATGTAGATAACAATGGGTAGTCTGCTTACCTGCAGAGTGATTTGTGAGTTCATTCAGTAAACATACCTGTAAGGCACATACTCTGCTAGGTGCTGATATGACGTACTTTACCTTTAAGGGCACTCACTTTCAAGAGTGAAAGACAAAAATTTCAACCTAAATGATGATATAATAAATATACTGTGAATATCCATAAGATTCATAGTGTCAGTTTTGGAAGTGTTAGATTGATGGGAAAGTGGTCCACCTAATTAAAAAAAAAGGGCAATGGAGTTAGGTTTTAGAAGATGAGGAGGGAGAGGAGGAGGCACTGCACTTCAAAAACACATCTCCGACCCCATCTCATTAATGTTTTTAACATTTGTTAAAATTTTATTAAGAGAGGATACCGTTGCAAATTCTTCAGTTTCACTGACCCCAAAATCTTGAACAATTATCTGTTGAAGTTTGGGAATAGCAGAATCTCACTTAAGATTTTATTTATTTTGAGGTACTGAAGATTGAACCTAGGTCCTTGCACATCCTAGGCAAATGCTCTACCACTGAGCTACAACCCTGGCCATTTTTATTTTGTTTTGAGACAGGGTCTCAAGTTCCTCAGGGTGGCCTTGGACTTGTGATCTTCCTGCCTCAATCTCCTAAGTAGTTGGGATGACAGATAGGCACCACTGCACCTGGCTTCACTTGGGGTTTAAACTAACCATAAGAGGATTAGTAAAGAATGACTAGAACTTATTGAATTTTAACTACATACATTTTACTACATAGACTGTGAACCCTAAATCATCACATTCTGAGATCAACCTTCAATTCTTCCATACTGAGAGAATTCTTAATTAAGCAGTGCACACATGTTTTCCCATTAGAAAACTTTCTGCTGCGTCCTAGTTCTAAGCAGATACACTTTTGCTGGTACCATATTGTTTCCTTCATAGCACTACTAAACGTCTCCCCCAACCCTATATCCCTCAAAATGTAATTTTAGAGATGCTGCTGTCTAGGTACTCAATTCCCAGTTTCCTGCAAGTTGTAGTTTAGGGGCCCTGACAAACCACCACCAGTATTCTGGAAGTTATAGAAGTACCTTATAAATAGAAAATATGATTTAAAAAGAAGGTAATATTGTTTATTCTGGATATTAGCCACCAATAAACACTATGATTATTAAAAACAAAAGTTTGTAAAATTTTTACATAAAACTGCTTAAGTTTTAAGGATAAAATATAGCCTTTGTACAAAATTTATGTGGAATGTTTCTTCATATAATGAGAACATACAATTGGGAATTGTATAGGTCATTGAATCTTTATTTTCTTCAAACCAATGTATGAGAAGAAAAAGATAAGGTACCTCAATTTCTAAATGATTTATCAGTTGAGAATGAATTAGTCCAAAGTAGGAAAGTGCTATTATGTAAAGAACAATCTAATGACCCTTTCACTTCAGATGCTTTTAGTTTTAAATAGAAAACCAGACTACATATGGTTTAAACTGTGAGAATATTTATTATTTCATGCAATGAGAAATCTAGAGGTAATATACTTTAAAGAATTAATTTGGTAGTTTGGTGACATCATCAAGAACTGGAGTTTTCTGACAACACAGAATGACCTGTCCTTTAAACTGGATTTCTTCCTGATCCCATGGTCTGTCACAATTGGCAATACAGAGGTGACAATATCCAGGAGAGAAAAGAAATTATAATCTATAAGAGCAATGATGACCGTCTCAGAGCCTGTATTAGTCAGCTTTTTCATTAGTGCTACCAACTACAGTAGGAAAAGTTTACTTGAAGGCTCGTGGTTTCAGAGGTCTCAATCCATAGATGGCCGACTCCATTCCTTAGAGCATGAGGTGAGACAGAAGAACATCATGGTGAAAGTGTCCATGGAGCAAGGACAAAATATAAAGACCAAAAGCACACCCCAGGGACATACCTCCTCAGCCACACACTACCTGCCTAGAGTTACCACTAAATTAATCCCTACCCGGGGGATTAATGTACCAATTAGGTTAAGCCTCTTATTACCTAATCATTTCATTTCTAAACTTTGTTGTATTGTCTCACTCATGAGCTTTTGAGGGACACCTAATCTAAACTATAACACAGCCCCCAGCAAATATCCCTTATGTAGTTTTGTCCAGAATTGGATCACTTGCAGATGCCCAAATTATCACTTGGCAAAGTAAGACCATTTTGATTGATTTCTTTTTTGAAGGACATGACTTCTTGGATGACTATAAACATTCTTTTAGCAAGTAAGAAACAAAGGAATGCCTACAGAATAGGCAGCCAACAATGCTTGCCATAATTGAGCACATTTAAACTTTCTTATACATCAAATGTTTGAGGATTACTTAAAAAATACAAGTAATATATATAATATATATTTCATTATAATAAAAAATACAAGTGATATATCACTGGTGGCTAAGGGTATATATTTAGAATAAAATACTTCTTCAACACTTAGTAGCTGTGAGAATTTGAACAAGCTACTGAAACTCCATGGATTTTAATTTAGTTTTTACTAAAAGGGGAATGATTAGAGCACCTATTTTATAGGGTTGTTTTGAGGATTAAATGACAATATATTTAGCTTACTTGGCTTATTGTAAGTGGTCTCTTATGTTAGCTGCTTTTTAAAAATCATTTTAATTTTAGCTTTTTCTTGAATGATTCAAGAAAACGATTTTGTTCTATGTAATGAATGCTTCATAAGAGGCCAATATCATAACTATCTCTTCTTGAGTTAAAACTACTGAATTTCACTAAACAACTGGTTTTGGAAAAATAGATTTGGTTATGGCTATTGGAAAGGATAAAGCCTCAAAAGTCATTTATCCAACCTATTTTCCTTTGTGTTGCTGTCTTCAGCTTAATTTTCATTAGTATTATCATTTTTGACCACTTTTATGAAATGCAGCCACTTGGATTTTATTCATTTCTGAAATACTAATAAATCTTAATTCTGTTCTATTTTAATCTAAAGACTTTTTAAAATATTGTGGGATGGCCTAAGTAATAAGAGACTGTAAAATGTGTATAATACTTAAATAAGGTTCTAAGTATTACATGCAATAAACTACCCAAAGATATGTTCATATTAGGCCCCTAGTAAAAATTTGTTCTTCTCCTTAATCTCTCACACACACATTAAAACTCTCAAAAGTGTTGTTTCTTCAGAAACAGGAGAGCTTTTTATCAACTGTATCAATAGAAGAGAACTGCATCTGTCAAGAAAAAAGGAAAGCATACTAGGAATTTCAGACACAGGGGTTTAATATAGGGAATTGGTTACATAGGTATTATAATTTTTTATGAAATGCTGAAGTTTCATTGCTCACCGGAAGTCATGTTAGCCACTTACATTATGGTGGTTTGTGGGTTTTTTGAGAAATTTTTATTAGACATTCTTTAGCCTATAAACAAATTTTAAAATGCAAATATTTTAAACAAGGAGGGTATATATCTTGCTTGTAGGTCTGTTGAAATTGAATAAGTGGATTATAATTATTTTACTTTGTGGTATAGAATATAGGATTGTATTTCTCTCAGTGCATCTCATGTTGCCTAAAAGATTGTTCATATAAATTCTGGTTTAAATGAATTCTCTTCTTCATCAATAGTTTTATATTACAACCATAATCATTTGGAAGGATTTCTGGAGTTCCTAATTTTTTATTTTTTTAATTGAAAGAAGAAAAGCTGATTTCTTTAGCTAGTAATATATTCTATCTTCTTACCATCTCTCCTTAGAATCTATTTCATTCTTCTTGAAAGATTCTCTCATATGAGTTCACACTAAGATTTCCATTTAGACCAGTTGTATTCCAGGCCTACAGCACAATTTATATCTTAGGATTTTACCCCCCTTCATTTGACTGTTAAATTATGTTGAACATAGCTTCTTGGTCTCATGACTTCTTGATTTTCATTTTTAGTTTGCTAGGTATATTCTAAAGCAAATTTCTCAGGGGGCATTAATGGATAAACTTCTTGAATTTTTATATAACTCTAAAAAGTTTCCTTGGCTTATAACTTCTTCCATCAACTGTACGCATGACTTATTGCCTCTTTCAGATCTTAACTCATATATTCTTTTTTCAAAACGGCCTTCTCTGATTATTTTATTTTTAATTGCAGTCCCCCTGTATTACCAATTTTCTTATTGCTTTTTCTCTAGAGTACTTAGCATATTCTACCATTCTATATATATTTTCTTATTTTTGTCTTTATTTCCCCACTAAAAAGTACTGTAAGTTTTGCAGTTTTATTCACTACTGTATCCTTGGTACATAAAATCATGCCTGGCATATAGTAGCCCCTCAATAAATAACTGCTAAATGTGTTAATGAATTTTTCTATCACCCTTTATTATAGTTATAAATCCAGGGTTATAAATCATTTTCTCTCAGAACTTTGAAAAGATTACTCCATTGTCTTCTGGCATCTGTGTTATTAATGTGAAATATAATGTCAGTCTGATTCTTCTTTCTTCTCTAGGTGACCTATTTCTTCTCTTTTTGAAAGCTTTAATTTTCTAGGAGCTCGGGAAATCCTTAATATACACGGATAAGAATTTTTTTTAACTGATTCTTTTTGGCACTTTTAATTAAGATTGCTGGTCTTTTCCTGCAGCTCTGGAAAACTATATTCTTTTAAAACAATTCTTCTACTTTTTTCTTGTACTATATCTTTTTAACATAAGCTTTTAATAAGCATGTCAGAGCTTATGCTAAAAAGATATAAAATTAAAACAAAATATCAAATGATGGACTAAAATAGAGGTAGGTTGGTTTAATATTTGTATTTTGTTTTTCACTAATAATGAATGATCGGGCTGGGATTGTAGCTCAGCGGTAGAGCACTTGCCTCACGTGCGTGAGGCCCTGGGTTCGATCCTCAGCACCACATACAAGGCAATAAAATAAAGACATTGTGTCCATCTACAATTAAACAATATCTTTAAAAAATAATAATGAATGATCAAAGTGGCTTATCACATTAGTAGGAAAAGAAAATGTTAGTAAATGATCATGGGTTCGTTGGAGAGGGGTTTAGTCTAATTTCATATTGTGCACCATACATTGTAAACATTTTTAATAAGAAAATATTGTATGTTGATGAAATTCATGGGTAGGGATGTTCATCACAGTGTTATATAACATGGGAATGGCCTAAATATCAAATAGGATAATACTTAAATAAGCTGTCATATCTGCCATGAAATGCTTTGCAGCCACTAACAGCTATATTTCCAAAGCATATTTAATGACATTAAAAATGATCTTATCCCAATAAATAAAATTTTCACAGGTACATGTTGAGATGAAAAATCTAGTGGAAAATACCAATATATTAATACAGGTTTATAATCCCTTACACAAAAATCCTTCGACCCGTATGTGTTTCTGAATTCTAAGTTTTTTTAGATTTTAGAAAGGTAGTGTGCATTTACCTAATAGCATCTAGAGGAACACTATTATCAAACACAATAATGTTTCTATAGTGAAATATGACTATTCACATTAAGTAGTATACATAGAATCTATAATTTTTATGTCAATTGAGGTAAAACTGCTGCTAAAAAGTTTATGTTGAGCTTAATCAAAACCTTGTTTTATACTTTTTGGATTTCAGAATTATGTGCATTTTGGGTCACTAGGAATTTGAGCAATAAGATTACGAATGATTTTTGAATTTTTGTTGTTTATAATCTTTCATATATTTCTATATTTGTGGGAACATACATAATGTTACAGAAATATATTTTAGTAACAAATTTAAAAATTACAACTGTATACACTTAAGATTTCTTATTAAATCTTAGCCTTCCCTAGAAAGGGGAAAAGAGTTAAATTCACCAAAAGATTTCCATTCATTGATTCAACAAATACTTATCTATAACTACCATTTTAATAACCATAGATAAAGATGCTCTACCTTACCAAGGAAATTAGTATTTCAAACCTTGATATATTGCCATTTCCCACTCTTCTGATTGTTAGAAATTAAATGATTCTGACAATTCCAGTAATTCACCTGGATGCCAAAGAAGTAGGAAAATTCCTACATTGCAATTGGATATCAATTGATAAAATCACTTTGGAAATCAAACTGGTAATATCTACTGAAGTTGAAATTGTATATATACTATAAACCTCTTAAACATCATGTGACTTGTTGTCAATACATTGGTTTCCCTTTTCTGTTTCTCATACTACATCTTGCCCAAGTGTTTTATTCACTTTAATTTTATATGCTGGTATTATTGGATTCTCATAACTAGGTGATTTCTTTTCTTAGAGCAGTGATTTTAGTTTTCAATATTTTTTTCTTCCCAAGCCTTTTTAGAAATATGACTTTTTAAATAAAATTTTTTTTTAGTTGATGGATTTTTATTTATTTTTATGTGGTGCTGAGAATCAAACCCAGTGCCTCACATATGACGGGCAAGCGCCCTACCACTGAGCCATTAGCCCAGCCTCAAAATGTGACATTTTAAAACAGTTTTATTTGTTTTGATATCCCAATAGCCATGCAAACATTCAACATCTTCACTTGTCAGATGTGGCATGTATTTAGGTATCTCTTCAGGTTTGCTGAGGCCATTGCTGCTGTTTTCCATAGACAAGCACAAGGGAATGGGATGGCCGGGATTATCAGTCAAAATAGTCTGTGGTCCTACACATAGAATCCTCCTCCAAAATTATTATTACCTCCAAAATCACCACATTGTTCTTATTTCTCAATTATTGTAAATCACTTTTGTTATACTTGTTTTTTGTTTTTGTACTAAAGATTGAACTCGGGGGCACTCAACCACTGAGCAACATCCCCAGCCCTATTTTGTGTTTTATGTAGAGACAGGGTCTCACTGAGTTGCTTAGCGCCTCGCCATTGCTGAAGCTGGCTTTGAACTCCTGATTCTCCTGTCTCAGCCTCCCAAAGTGCTGCAATTATAGGCATGCACCACCACGCCTGGCTCATTTAATTGTTTTATGTATCTCTTTAAACTTAAAATGTTAAAAGGCAATAGTGAAATTTTAGACATAAATTTTTATTCATTGAGTTTATGGTGAGTGTTATGTGTGAAGATAAGGAATACAATATGAATATTACCTAATCCTGTCTTCAAGGACCTAGCAAGTAAACTGACTTCAGTGTAGTGTGATAAGAGCTAAGAAAGTTAATTAGAGGTTTGGTAGAGTTAAGTGGCAATCTTCCAAATCAGAGATCAGCAACCCTTTGTGTATAGGACCAGAAAGAATAAATATTTTAGGTTTCACAGACTATACCATTTGACTACTCACTCATCTTTGCTCTTATTGCACGACTAGTCATAGACAATACATACATGAATGAGTATGGCTGTGTTCCAATAAAACTTTATGGACACTGAAATTTGAATTCCAAATAATTTTCACATTTGACAAAATATTTAATCCTTTAAAAATGCAAAAACCATTCATACCTCTTAGGTCATATAAAAGCAGGTAGCAAACCAGATTTGGCTCCCTGAACACTTTTGCCAATCTGTGAAAAAGTTTTTGAATTACAGATTGTTGTGGATGGTGCTGCTCTCTTATAGCCTGTCTAGTTCTAGCTACTTTCATTACTAGGGGAGTTAGTAGCCAAAAAGTTTACAAGTATTGAAAGCCTCATTGCTAATCTAGTGGGTTCTGAGTATACCTGATACTCTGAATAATAATCATAATTATATAATGATAAAGATAATAATGATGCTATTGTATTGATGATTTGCAAGATCAAGAACTCAGATATTTTTCAGAGGCCAAGTGTTAAGGCCAGAGTATTTGAAAAATGGGGAGTTATGTGAATTGGGGCAAAATGAATAGCATTTGACCCATTTAAAAGAGGCATAGCCTCAATTTAGCTCCAGCCTGAGAATGCAGGGCCCATGTTCCCTAATGAAACATTCAAGAAAAGCTAGAAATCAAGACATTGGTTGTGTCCCCCTCCCTTTCCCCCTCCTTCTCTCTTTCTCTTTCTTTTTAATATTGTGAGTCAGAACCATCTTTAGGTTTCACTTAAGCTGGCTGGCAATTTGCCTTCTCTGTATTGCAAGTTTTATTATTTAAAAGGAACTTTTAGACAAGTGTATGCAGTGATATGAATCAATTATTTTGCTTTGAATCTCAGGATATATATTTTTATCTTAATATTGAAAATTATTGTGAAAGTAACTTAAAATTACAAATACAATGGCAATACATCATATTCACCTGTTCAGTTGTTGTGCTTGAGGTGTCAGTACTTGGAGCTTTCTCCTGCCTGACTTTGTGATCACAAACTTGTTTTTCCTTTTTGGTCATGGTTGTATTGAGATATAATTCATATCACACAGTTCACTCATTTAAGTTTATAATTCATTACCTTTTAGTATATTTACCCTTATGCAACTGTCACATCAGGTTTAGAACATTTTTATCACTCCAAAAAGAAAACTCATACCCTTTTGCTGCTACTTTTCCAGTTATTGCATCTTCCCCAATCACAGGCAAAACATTCATCTACTTTCTGTCTGTATATTTGCCTATTTTTGATTTATTCTATAAAATAAGATTATATAATATGTAACCTTTTATGACTGCCTTCTTTCACAGTAGTTTAATGTTTACAATCTTCATATGTATTCTAGCATAGATCAGTTTTTTATTCCTATTTATTGCCAAATACATTCTGTTGAATGGACGTATCACATTTTGTTTACCCCTTCATTGATAAATGGACTTTGGGGTTGGTTCCACATTTTGCCATTATATATAATGCTATTGCAAATCTTTGTACACGTATGTGGACAAGTGTTTTCATTTCTTTATGGTATATACCTAGGAATGGAATTGCTGGGATATTAGGTAACTGTTTAATTTTTTGAGGAATGACCAAACTTTTTCAAAGCAACTACAACAATTTTCACTGCCACTGGCAATGTTGGATAATTCCAGTTTATCAACATCCTTGCCAACATATGTTATTTATTATCTGACTTTTTGATCCTAATGGGTGTGAAGTGTTACCTCACTGTGATTTTGATTTGCGTTTTACTCATGACTAATGACTTATGCTTATTGCTCATTTGTATATCTTCTTTAGAGAAATGCCTTTTCATATCCTTTGCCCATTTTAATTGGGTTATTTGGCTTTTTGTTTGAGTTATGTTTTCTGTATATTTTGGATGTAGTTCCCTATCAGGTATATGATTTGCAAATATTTGCTCCCATTCTGTAGTTCCTTCGGAAGCACACAAGTTTTTAATCAAAGATGAAGGCCAATTTACCTTTTCTTTTTTTCTTTTGTTGCTTGTGCTTTTGCTGACATATCTAAAAATTTGTTGCCCAGTCTAAGGTCACCAAGATTCACCTCTATGTTTTCATCCAAGAGTTTTATAATTTTAGCTTTTACCCTTAGATTTTCGATCCATTTTGAGTAATTTTTTTTTGTATATGGTATAAAGACCAGAGAAAATACATTTTTTAACCTCAAAAATTAAGCCAAATTTACTAGGGATTTAGCTCATTGGCAGAACGTTTGCCTAGCACGTGCAAATCCCTGAGTTCTATCCCCAGCAGAGCAAGTGCACGTGTGCACACACACACACACAAAGCAAGACAGAAATTTTAGTACATAATACTTTTGAGTATTGTTTTCACATTGTAAATAGAATATGGCGGAACACGTTTTTAATTTTTAAAATAAGAATTTCATGCTTTGATAGATTACACTTACATTAATTAGGTAGAGGGCTTTAGAGCACAAAAATCATACTTACATTATAGCTAAAGTATTTTTTCCCTTCTCACCCCATCGAGTCCATCAACTTTAGTATTTAAGTATGTTTTACATTTACATTGTTTCTATGTTTAGTGTGGTTTATTCTCTAGAGAAGTAGCTAATTCTCTGAAACTATTTTGGCTTATTTATAGATTGGTCAAAGAAAAAGTGATGTATGAAAAAGAAGCAAAACAACAAGAAGAAAAGATTGAAAAAATGAAAGCTGAAGATGGTGAAAATTATGCCATTAAAAAGCAGGTAAAATTGTATCTTAAACAATAATAACTAACATTTTTAGAATAATGTATCAGCTAATATAGTCTTTATAGCATCCCACTAAGATGTACTGTTATTTACTTCTTCCCATTAAACTATCCATTTAAAGAAAATGAAAGTTAAACACAGGTGAAGTAAGTGCCCAAAGGTCACACAGCTGCTAAGTAGCATAGCTGAGAACATAAGCATTTTGGCTCTAGAAACTGTATACTAAGCTATACTACCTCTTTAAGTGTTAAATATAAAAATGGGCTAATTTTAATGTTAAATATACTTACATATTTTAATTCAGAAATATTTTCTCAAACTGATGTGAAGACCATCAAAATAAAATATGTATGGCATTTCTCAATGGCTGCTTCTGATTGTGCCATGACAGTTTTGGGTCTCCTTAACTTCTTGATTTTGGCATCTGCTTATCTCTCTAACCTCAACTCTCATCAATCCCTACCCAGATCTCTTAGGTGTCTGCCTTTTAGTTTCCTAAATATGCCCTTTCTTCTTTGCCTCTGAAATGTTACCCATGTCTGGGATGCTTTCCCTTCTCTTTTTTTTTTTTTAACCTACTCTCTCCAAATTAATTCCTGTTCATCCTACAAGCCTCCTCTACACCCACCTCTATACTGAGTTAGGGTCCATCCCTTATGCTTCCATAACACCTTCTGTATTCCCCTTAAAGCATTTATTGAAAGTTTACCCTCAGCTGACACTCGGTTTGTAATTTCTTGAAAAAATAGACACTGTCATGGAACTTCCTTGTGTTTCCACCACAAAATCTATCATCCTACCTGTGTCTGTACCCATAATACTTTCCTTCCCATGAGAGTGGATCATGTGATGTTATTTGTGCTTGTCTTTCATAACCCCAACAGCATTTTATGTTGGAGAGGGGGTACCAGGAATTGAACTCAGGGGTACTCGACCACTGAGCCACATCCCCAGTCCTATATTGTGTTTTATTCAGAGACAGAGTCTCACTGAGTTGCTTAACACCTCACCATTGCTGAGGCTGGCTTTGAACTCGCAATTCTCCTGTCTCAGCCTCCCACAGTGCTGGGATTACAGGCCACTGCTCCCAGCTCCTCAACAGCATTTGATTCAAGTAACCACTTTCTTCTTGAAATATTCTTTTTTTTTTTTTCTTTTCTTTTTGGTACTACAGATTGAAACCAGGGGACCGCTTAACCGCTGAGCCACATCCCCAATCCTTTTTATTTTTTATTTTGAGACAGGGCCTTGCTAAGTTGCTGAGGCTAGCTTCAAACTTGCAATCCTCCTGCCTCAGCCTCCAGAGGTACTGGGATTGCAGGCATGTACCACCACACCTATTCTTTTATGTGGGCAAATTTGATAGAACAGCTTCCTGGTTTTTCGCCTATTTCACTATCATTATTTTTTAGTTTCCTTTGTTGAACCTGTCTCTTCCCATACGTATGCTTTTATACAATCCCTTTCCAGGTAATATCATACCATCTCATAGACCTTAATATACCATTTTTATGCTCATTTATTTGTTTGCTGCAATAGAATTTATTGAACACCTGCTACTTGCCAAGCATTGCTCTAAGCACTCTTTTAGGCACAGTATTTAAAAAGATAACAAAACAAAAAACCAGAATCCCTACTTGTTACTCATTCTAGTGCCACTGACTCCCAAGTTTGTATCTGTGGATCTGACCACTCCAGATATACACTTTCAACTAATTATGTATTTTATGTATGTTCTTGGTGTCCAGAATAAAAATCTTGATCTTCCCCCAACCCAGGTTACCTCCAAAAAGAAAAAAAAAAAAGCCCAAGCCAAATATTTATTGGGTCCTTCTTAATACTTCTCTAATAATAATCCTATCAAACATCACCAAGTCCTATTTCTTATTTTCTCTGTTTTTCTCTATAATGTTACCTTTCTAGTCCACTTTATTGTGATCTCTTGCCTGAACTATTGCAAAAGCCACCTAGTTGGTATACCTCTTTGACTGTCAACATTCTCCATTTCTTTCCACAACAGCAAGATTGAGTTCTTTAAAATGTGCATCACATCATTTGTTCTACTACTTAAAATCTAATTTCCAATGTATTTAAAATAAAATCTATCTGCTCAGTAAAAGGAGATTCTGAAATATCTTCTACAGATAATATGTTAAAACCTTTTAGTTTTTACTATGTAAGTTATGTTCCAGATGGTAATAATGTTCTTAACCTAGACTTAATTCATCAAAATTTATCACTTAAAATGGATTTTTCCTTGATTATCCAGGAAGAGAACCTTCTTATTTTCTCGAGCAAGAAGGAGAACCTGCCTTCTTCTACGTATGGATAGCATTTCTTCATATGTAAAGGATATTAGTGTGTTCATTATTTCCAAATTGAGGGAGGCTTAGTAAACAGATTTATATACAGAATGTCCTCAGTGTGTTGAACTTTATGAACTAACTGCTTTTCATGTGGATTTACCTATGAAATGTAACTTTTTGATTCTTAAAATGATAGTATATACTACTCTCTCACTTTAACGTCCTCTATTGTTTTCCCACATCTAGTGAGAAAATATGACATAGTACATACCTTTATTTTATCCAGGTTCTTCTTGGCCCTATCAGACTTATTTTTTTTTAAGAATTTTTAGTTGTAGATGAACACAATACCTTTATTTACTTATTTTTATGTGGTGCTGAGGATTGAACCCATGGCTTCACACTTGCTAGGTAAGTGCTCTACCACTGAGCCCCAGCCCCAGACTTATTTTTGTAGTCATGAAGCTGGTGGCCTCATTTGTGTGTATTTTTTTTCCATTGCCTTGCTCTTTTCATCACCAATTTTAAAATAAATAAAAGCAAGTATCAATAAGTAGGGCTGGGGTTGTGGCTCAGTGGTAGAGTGCTTGCCTAGCATGTGTGAGGCACTGGGTTTAATTCTCAGCACCACATATAAATAAATGAATAAAATAAAAGTTCATCAATTAAAAAATTACATATTTATATATATATATGCACATATATATATAAATAAAAGGAATCAATAAATAGGATAGCTTCAAATTAAAAAGTTTCTGCACAGCAAAGGAACCAATAAAGAAGGTGAAGAGAGTCTGCAGAATGAAGGAAAATCTTTGTCAGTTACTCCTCCCACAGGACATTAGTGTCTAGAATATATAAAGAACTCAAAAAACTTAACACCAAAATAAAGAAATAACCCAATCAATAAAAAGGTAAATGAACTAGGGGCTGAGGTGGTGGCTCAGTGGTAGAGTGCTTGCCTTACGTGAGTGAAGCACTGGGTTCGATCCTCAGCACCATATATAAATAAAGTACGTTGACAACTAAAAAAATACTTAAAAAAAAAAAAAGGTAAATGAACTAAATAGACATTTCTCAAAAGAAGAAATACAAATGGCAACAAATATATGAAAAATGTTCAGCATTCTTAGTAATCAGGGAAATGTATATCAAGACTAAGATCTCATCTCACTCCAAGCATTCTTGGTGGCATGCACCAAGAATACAAATAGCAAATGCTTGTGAGGATGCGAGGGTAAAGGTATACTCATGTTGTTGGTGGTACTGCAAGTTTGTGTAATCACTTTGGAAAGCAACATGGAAATTCCTGAAAAGACTAGGGGTGGAACCACCATATGACCACTCCTTAGTATTTATCCAAAAGAACTGAAATCAGCTACTGTAGTGATACATGCAGTGTTTATAGCAGCAAAATTCAAAATAGCCAAGTTACAGAACCAGCCTAGGTGCCTGTCAACAGATGAATAGATAAAGAAACTATGATGTATACACAGTAGAGTTTTACTCAGCCATAAACAAGAATGAAATTATGCCATTTGCTGGTAAATTAGTGGACCTGGGGAGCATTATGCTAAATGAAATAAAACAGATTCAGGAAGTCAAGGATTAATTTTCACTCATAAGTAGAAGCTAAAGAGATATAAGGAATTTGAAAGGGCGGGGAGGTGTCTCATGTTTTATCTAATTTACATACTTACCATCTTACAATAAAACCACTACTTTGTAAGTTAGGATTAATTATTCAATCCTGTCTTCTCACTGTTACTTAAAAATGTTAGCCACAGGGCTGGGGCTATAGCTCAGTGGCAGAGCACTTGCCTGGCATGTGTGAGGCACTGAGTTTGATCCTCAGCACCACATAAAATACAATACAGGCATGCTGTCCATCTACAACTACCAAAAAAAAATTAAAAAAAAAAAAGTTAGCTACAGGCCATTTATAGTGGCACATGATTGTAATCCCCATGACTTGGGAGACAAGCTCGAGGTCAGCCTCAGCAACTTAGACCCTGTGTCAAAATAAAAAACAAAAAGGCTGGGAGTATAGCTCAAGTAAAGCACCCCTGGGTTCAATCCCCAGTACCAAAACCAAAACCAAAACAAAACAACAACAAAAAATTATATAATGATTTTATCATTAACCACATATGTACCTGTAGAAGGAAAAAATTCATTTCTTAAGTCCCTTTTATACCCAACAATGTTAAAATTCTCTTGTCACAGTGGTTGTGGTTTATAACATTTTTTAGATTTATAATAAACCTACTACTTAACATTTGGAAATATCTCATATCAGATTTTTCTCTTTTGCTGCTATTACCAACTTACAGCGTATACAGTTACCAGTCGCAGTTTTGTTTCAGAGTCTCCTGAAAAATTCTTCAGCCCAACCTTTCCCATGTTTTGCTTAATTTCCTTGCCTTGGCTTAGCTTTATCATGGCCGTTTATGCTTTTCATTATATACAATGAGTGTTATGAGAACCACTATGTTCCTGATTTGCCCAGGAGTTTTAAGGTCAATATGGTTTCTTGACATTTGCTGTGACTCTTAGAAAATATTAAGGAATTTAAGCACTGTGTTTTGTGGACTTTCTACACATTTCTGGATATCTTCCTCTTCTGAGCTAAATGCCATCTGTGGCCACTGCTCACTGCCTTGGCTCTTCTCTCACCTGGGTCTATTTTTCTTGGCTTTCCTAGCTTTTCTAAATTGGCCCTATTTTGTAATATGCCCATATAATTCTGTTGCTCTCTACCAAACTTCTTACTTGAAGTAGGTTGTCAAAAATCCAGAGGAGGGTCTCTCCTGGAGTAGGTCTTATTTTCGTTTTTTTTTTTTTTTTTTTTGTACCAAGGATTGAACTCAGGGGCACTCAGCCACTGAGCCACATCCCCAGCATTATTTTGTATTTTATTTAGAAACAGGGTATCACCGAGTTGCTTAGAGCCTTGCTTTTTGCTGAGGCTGGCTTTAAACTCATGATCCTTATGTCTCAGCCTCCCAAGCTGCTGAGATTACAGGCATGAGCCACCTCACTCAGCTTATTTTTATTCTTTTAAATGAAGTAACTAGGCAGAAGTTTTCAAGAACCTCAGAGGCCAAAACAACAACCAATCAAAGATTTATTCTACTGCCCACCTCTTTTCTGGCAAAACAATTTAACACAACATTCATATATTGCCCCAGTTGATTTTAGCCATCTGCTACTGATGTTCCCCCTTTTCTCCACTGTCCTCAGTCCCTAATTAGGGATAGATACAGAGGCTTTTGCCTTTAGTAAGGGAGATATTCTGGTTTGGGGGGGGGGTTGTTTGTTTGTTTGTTTTTTATCTGTCCTGCAGTAGAAATGCTTGGCAGTAATGGCATTCAGTCAAACATGTCTCTGTTATTTCTTCTGAGGCATGACTCATTCTTTTGCTAGGTGTTGTTACAACACGGATTGGCATAATTTTTGGACAAAGGCTCCTCACAAAAACTTTGCAGTTACATGTTCATTAATTTCATTGATGTGAAATTTGTCTTTATGAGAAAGATGAACACATATTTTTCTGACTCATTTGAAATATGAGTTTACAATTAGATGTTTCTATCTTTTTCCTAAATATAAAAGAAAAATTTTTCATTAAATATGTGGATAATATTAGATAGGAGAACTCAATGAACAAAGAAAAAATTCACCAGGGGTCTCACAAGGTTTTTGCAAGAAATATAAAGATTTTCTTTTTGTCAATAATAAAAATATGGGGCTGGGGTTATGGTGCAGTGGTAGCGTGCTTGCCTGGCACGCATGAGGCACTGGGTTCGATCCTCAGCACCACATTAAAAATAAAAAATAAAAGATATTCTGTCCACCTTCAACTAAAAAATAAATATTTAAACAAATAATAATAATAAAAAAAATATTATGGAAAACAACAATTTCCAATCATGCAAGAAAATATTTTTGTCTCTTGGTACATATACTCAAGCTTATAAACAGTATTCTGTTCTGTTAATATAGTTGCTCCTTTTCTGTTATAGATTCACAGGAAGTTGCAAAAATACTTAGGGAGGTCTTATACACCATTCACCCTTCTAATTTTAACAGCTTGTGTAATTATAATAGAGTATCCAAACCATAAAATTGATGTTGGTACACCAGGGAGCTGATACAGATTTCACTAGTTATACTGGAACTCATTTGTATGTTTGTGTGTATATTTCTATGCAGTTCTATCACCTGTATAGCATATATAACTACCCCCAAAATCAAGATGAAATATCACCAGGCTCCTTTGTGTTCCCACTTTATAACTATTTTCATCTTCTCTATCCCCAAATCCTATATAATTGCACTATTTCAGGAATATTGTATTACATATAATAGAACTATACATTATGTAAACTTTTTAAATTTTTCCACTTAGCACAATTCCCTTGAGGTCTTTGGAAGTTGTTGAGTAGTTTGTTCCTTTTTGTTGCTGGGTAGTATTTTATGATATGAATTTGACCATTGAGAGACATTTAGGTTGTTTCTAGGTTTTGACTATTATGAAAAAAACTACTATGAACATTTCTATACAATTTTGACTTCAATAGAATATAAGTTTCATTTCTCTACACTGTTTGCTTGTTTGCTTTTGGTACTGAAGATTTAACCCAGGGTTGCTTTACTACTGAGCTACACCCTTGTCCCTTTTATTTTTTATTTTGAGACAGAGTCTCACTAAGTTGCTAAGAGTCTTGCTAAGCTGCTGAGGCTGGCCTCAAATTTGTGATCCTGCTGCCTCAGCCTCCCAAGTTATGAGAATTACAGGCAGGCGCCATGGCACCCACCAAGAATTCTTTATATTTTAGACACATGCCTTTATCCCAATCAGGCAGTAGCCAAAGAGCTTGATGTTAGAACTCTTTATTTTGAAAAAATGAAGATCCTTCAATAAGAACATTTCCTGTCTGATTTATGTACATTTAACGATAAAGGAAAGTGACTGGATTTTTGGTTCAACAGTTTGTTTATTGTTGTAACCCGATCTTTGCTTAACCTCCCCAACTTCCATTTTACTTGAATAATTACTTTAAAAATTCATACCTTGTTTTTTTTTTCTAAATTAGTTATCAGTGGAACTGCTGCCTGTCATATTCCCCTAAGTTTCCTTTTCCTTCTAATCTGTGCCAAGATCCTGAGTTTACCACAGAAAGCATTAGAATAAACTGGCAATTTATTCAGATATTTTAAAGATAATTCTTACCTACCAAGGAAACACTTCGAAAGATATTTGGTCAAAATCAGTGTGTTGGGGGGTGTCATCTGGATAATCATACCTCATATACTATCTTTTTTTTTTTAATATTTTTTGTTTTTTAGTTGTAGATGGACACAATGTCTTTATTTTATTGCTTTGTATATGGTGCTGAGGATCGAACCCAGGGCCTCACGCATGCGAGGCAAGCGCTCTACCACTGAGCTACAATCCCAGCCCCTCATACACTATCTTTTAAAATTATTTCTGATAAAAGTGTAGGCCCAACTTTTCATCATGTCAGCTTAGGAACCGACTTCCTCAACAAGAAGTAAAATCAAGAATTAATAAATGGAATGGTATCAAACTAAAAACTTCTTCACAGCAAAGGAAATAATCAAGAACGTGAATAGAGAGCCTACAGAATGGGAGACAATTCTTACCACCTACACCTCAGAAACAGCATTAATCTCCAGTTTATACAAAGAAATTAAAAAAGAAACAAACAACGCAATCAATAAATGGGCAAAGGAACTGAACAGGCACTTCACAGAAGAAGAAATATGAATGGTCAACAAGTATATGAAAAAATGTTCAACATCTCTAGCAATTAGAGAAAAGCTAATTAAAACTGCACTGAGATTCCATCTCACTCTAGTCAGAATGTTAATTATCAAGAATACAAGTAACAATAAATGTTGATGAAGATATGGGAGAAAAGGTACACTCATACATTGCTGGTGGGACTGAATATTGGTGCGGCCACTCTGGAAAGCAGTATGGAGATTCCTCAGAAAACTTGGAATGGAACCACCATTTGAACCAGTTATTCCACTCCTTGGTACATACCCAAAAGACTTAAAATCAGCATACTACAGTGACACAGCCACATCAATATTCATAGCATCTCAATTCACAATAGCTGAACTATGTAACCAACCTATGTGCCCTTCAACAGATGAATGGATTAAGAAAATATGAAGTATATATACACAATGGAATATTAATCAGCCATAAAGAAGAATGACTATGACTTTTGACGGTAAATGGGTGGATCTGAAAACTAGCATGTTAAGTGAAACAAGCCAATCCCCAAAAAACAAAAGTTGAATATTCTCTGATATATGGACGCTAACACATAGTAAGGAGTGGGGAATGGGGGTGGGAGAGAATAGACATTTATTGGAGTAGACAAAGGGGAATGAAGGGAAGGGAGCGGAGGTGAGAATAGGAAATACAGTAGAATGAATCAGACTTAACTTTCCTATGTTTGTATATGAATACACCACCAGTGAAATGCCACATCATGTACAACCACAAGAATGGGATTCTAGTTAGAGTAAGTTATATTCACGTATGTATAATATGTCAAAATACACTCTACTCTCATGTATATCTAAAACGAACAAACAAAAATTATTTCTGATAGTTGTATCTTATTACTACAAGGGAAAATGTATAATTTTTGGCTTTGATGGAAATGTGGACACTATATCCAAATTATAGTTATTGCTTTTTTTTTTTTTTTTTTTTTGCTTTCTTTAGCTTGGTCTTCTTGAAACAATGACATGTTTATTTTCATGGTTATGCTCCTATACTGAGTTAGAGAACAGAGACCTTCTCTTTTTCATCATTGTATTCCCTGTACTATCATCTTGCATAAGTGTGATCATCCTTTGGTATCGTCAAGGGATTGGTTCTAGGAGCCTCCTGTGGATACCAAAATTCATGGATGCTTAAGTCCTTTGTGCATAATGTCCTAGTATTTTGCATAAAACCTATCCCTGCACATTCTCCTATATATTTTAAATCATGTCCAGATTACTTATAATACCTAATAAATGTAAATGCTATGTTAGTAGTTGTTATATTATACTGTTTAGGGAATAATGACCAAAAAAGTCTGTATATGTTCAGTACAGGTGCAGTTTAAAAATGTTTCCAACCCACTCTTGGTTGAATCTGCAGATGTGGTACCTGTTGATGTACATATGTTCTATATAACAGAATGTATGTTCAAACTGAATGTATTGAATGAATTAGGGTGGAATATAGGAGACTGAACTTAAGCCCTGCTTCAGTCAGAGTCCTATTTTGATAGACTAATTGAAGATTCTTACACTGTAAGAATAAATGGAATAATAATAAATATAAGTTATTTTGGGTAACATTGCCTAAAGTTCATTTCAGTAACATTAAAGCTTTCACAAAAATTGAATAAGTATATATTTTAACTTATCATGGATTTGACCTAATTCTTTGTGGTAATTTCTAGAAAGTATTCTGAAGGCATTTCATAGGAAAAGAAATATGAAATGTTCCTGCCACAGACTTCATATGTATTCAAACTAATCATATATGCAAAAACAATTTAGTGTCAGTGATTACGAATGTCTAGGTAGAGCATGATTAGCTCTGAAAGTAAAGTCAGATGATCCTGTGTTTGAAATTTTCAACCTCTGCTTCATTAATAAAAGAGTTGAAAGCTCAGCAATAAGGTTCTACCTGAAAAAATAGAATGGGTAGGGAATATCCTTGTATGTAATTCTGATTTTTGTTTACATTGTGAGCTACTAAGGAATGAATGAAGGTACTGGGATTTATTAATTTCCATTAAAACTCAGTATTATTACCATGAGATTATCTTTTCTTTTTTATTTTATATGAGCTAGATTATAACTCAGTAGAAGTTTAGATTTGTATCCATATCTCTATATTTAACCAAACATTAGTTTTCTGAAACAAATGTTAATATCTATGTCTACTTTTGGGAATAGTCTAGGGAAATAAAGCTTCCTACTACCTTCTTTAAAACGTTTTATTTTAGGCCCAACATTTAACACTAACTTAATATTGGGTTTCCCTGTCATTGATTTGATTTTTTTTTTCTTTTGTAATTTAATATGTTAAGTCCAGCTTTGAATGATAGATTTTAAGCCCAAAAATATCCTCTGGAATAAATATTCCTGTGTTTAATTCTGTAGTGTTTGTCTTCAGGGGCAATAGGCAAGTTCAGATTCAGAGGGGTGCCACGTTGGTAATTTGGCTCAAACTGCATGGGGAGAATAATCTTTCTCCTAAAATGAAGCACAAGGATAAGTAATAACTTTTTATGCATGATAAGCATCAAAAATATGAACCTGCTGGTCTTTGCTTTTCATTTTTCTTTACCTCTGTCTTTCAGTGAGAACCTCCTGCAGTGTGCACACGATGTGATCAATAACTCAATAACTTTTTTCATGCAGTAATTATCTCCATGTGATATTATCTGAACACTGTTTTTCTTTATTACTCAAAAGATGCAGGAGATATTTATATAACCAGCTGATCCCATTTTGGATAAAGGTGCTTTGTAACAGCAGGGGAAATAGTTTATTTTAAATAGCCTTTTTAAATAAAATGCTCTATGAAAAGCTTTTCCAGTTAATTTTCACTTACCATGAGAAAGTGATTACCAAAAAACAAAACAATAAGAAAACACCCCAAGTTTAGTACAAGTTCTAAAACTTTTACTTTGTTACAGTATGATAATCTAACTTAAATAATTTAAATTAAAACATTGAGTCATTTAACATAGTCATATTTTTTTCTGACTCCTCTAAATCATTAGGTATTTATTGAGGTATGAGCTGAACACACACAAATTCTATCATCTCTACATGTCTCACTGAGATTCTCATTATAGGCAGAGATCCTACAAGAGTCCCGGATGATGATCCCAGATTGCCAACGCAGGTTAGAAGCTGCATATACTGATCTTCAGCAGATTTTAGTAAGTATATATTTCTGTCTTGTACTTAAAAAGTTTTTAAATCCAATACAACATAGAGGGCCAAAAGTTTAAATACTTAACACCAAGAGTGAGATGAAGACATTTGTATTTACCTGCCCTTTATATCAGTATGTGTTAAAATAATTCATTGAGTTTAAATTGTTTTTGAGTTATGATTCCAATAAAAGTAGTTTTCTAGCATGTTTATTCTACTTAAACTTAGATAATTGCATTTTGATAGAGACGTTCATCAGGCCAATATTGTTAAACAACATCTTGAATTGATTTTCATGCAGAAAAAAACTGTTTGGCATATTAAGGATGGGTTGACCAGTTTCTTTTATGTGTGTATGTGTGTGTGTGTGTGTTTGTGGTAGTACAGATTCAACTCAGGGGTGCTCCACCACTGAGCTCCACCTCCAGCCCTTTTAATTAATTAATTTATTTATTTATTTATTGAGAAAGGATCTTGCTAAGTTGCTGAGGATTTCACTAAGTTACTGAGACTATCCTCAAATTTGGGATCCTCCTGCCTCAGTCTCCTGAGTCATTGGAATTTTGGGTGTGTGCCACCATGCCTGGCCTATTTCTAATTTTGAAAGATCCAGTGTTTCAAGTGAATTTGGGCCCTTATTTAAAGGATCTAGAATTCCTTCAGATTCAAGCCTGAATCAATTAGAAAGGGGTGGGGGGAGGTAGTACAAGCAGTTCCTTCATATGAATTTGGAGGTGGGTAACAGTGTTGTATTATTGGTATAAATGCTTTGTGATACAGTGGCTAACTCAGTTTATAAATGATTCTAAGTAAAAGTTATTTCTTAGTAGAGATAAAAACATAATACTGTATATAAGCCATTGTTGCTATTTGATGATTGGTGAATTCTGTCATTTCCTTTACTAATTTTATGTTTGTATTTCTTGAACTAGTATTATTTACTAGCTACATAACTTTTTTCCTGATTCGTGGTTGTTCTCTTACATGACAAAAATAAGACTTTTTCAGTATGATTTGAAAGAGAATGAAATTTTGTTTTCCCACAAAATTAGGACCAACTACAGAAGAAAGAGAAAAATGTTTATATTTTACAGTAGTTTGGACACAAAACTCCATATTTATCTATAAATACTTTTTAAAGGCAGGATAATCTTAGCCAAAAAAGAATCTGTGGTTTTGGAATAGAATGCAGAGAAAGCAGGAAATGATCAGTGTTAAGATACTACATGAGAAACACTATTTGTATTCCTAACCATTAAATGATGTAGCTGAGAAAATAATATAAAATTTGCTTGGAAAAAAATGTCTTTGGATGATGTATTTTATCTAAGGATATGTTCAACAGTATCTCTGTCCTGTACAAGCTTATATTTACTAACAGAATAAAACCATGTTTAAGGTGTTACATACAAGTTTAAGAAATTCTTACCTCTAGTCTAAGTTAGGCAGATTCTCACTCCTTTGCTTTAAATCTTCATATTAAATACATATTTTATTCCCTCTTTTCTATAATAACCAAAAATATCCATCCCTTATTGACCTGACATGAATTTTTGACTATAGTTTTATTTTAAAATAAAAAAATTTCCCCATGTTTAATTTAGATAATATTGTTTCATTTGTCTGTAACCATTACAATATATTAGTAAAAATGTCCTATATGTCCTATATGTCTTGGAAAAACTCAATCTTTTTTTTTTTTTTTTTGACAGATAGGTAAATTGTCCTTTATTTGAGTAAACCAAAAGGCGCTCCGATTTTTTTTCTTTCTTTTTCCGCTACATGTAGGGCATTTGTTCATAAGAAGGTCACACATCTTGTGCCCTTCCTAGAGGAGCCACTCTTCAGGCCCCTGCTCTGAGCACACCCCAGAAAAACTCAATCTTTAAATGTGAAAAGATGAAAGATGTATTTTGTTTCCTTTAGTGTGAGATATGTAATCTTCACTAACAAGTAATTACTTTTCTAATTCAAAATTTGTATTTAACTCTGGTGTGATACCAGTAGCTGTTTTTACTATTGTGAGTAGTTGGAGAATTATTTTCACCTGAATGTTGTCATATTTGTAGCACATTAATAAGCCTTCCTTTTTGCCTTTTAATCCATTTTAATAATCTTTTTTTCACAATGATGTAATGACAAAATGAGAGTAAAATTTTTATTTAAATTTTCCTGAGGTTTTTATTTAATTATAACTTTAGATGACTGTATTATTAAATATGGAAATATATAGTGGAACAATAACACCAAGCCTTTATTTATTCTCTTTCCCTATTAGAAAAAGAATAGAATTGTGGTATATTTAGAAGAGGCTTGGGATCTTTTTCTTTAATTCTTGAGCTTTTTACAAATGGTTTGTAATATTTGAGTAAATAAATTACTGAACTTTGAGAGGAATAAGCCTAATTTTTACTATTTTTCATTTCAGGAAACTGAAAAAGACTTGGAAGAAGCTGAAGAATATAAAGAAGCACGTTTAGTACTGGATTCAGTAAAGTTAGAAGCCTGAAACTTTTCTGGACAGGGTGTTTTTACATTAAATACTAGGGTCCATTCTACAATTCATTATTTTTGACCACTGCTGTGTTCAAGAAGTATGAGAATGTGATTCTTTTTATTAAGTTACATACATTTTTATTTGCATATTTTAATGTGTCAAATAAATGAGTTCATCTAATAAAATTGTTTATTTCGTATTTTCCAAAATTAACTTTTTGTCATTAAATCAGACACTTTTGATAGATAATTAAAATTTGTGAGTTTCCATCTGAAGTTTAAGTATTTGGCTTCATAAGCATGGATTGAGTTACAAATAGGGTACTGTGCTTTTTAAAAAAAATCCAAATTTTAAGCAGTTTATTTTGAATAGACCACAATTCTCTAATAAGAAAGGAAGAATTCTCTGTGGATAAGGCCTCATATATTTATTACTTCACAATGAAAGTGTAACATTTCCACTACTATAAACTAATGAGAAAATTAAAAATTTTTTATGCCCTTATGAACAATGAGGAATTATATTTTAAGGGAATAATAACTGTTGCCAATGATGTGCTGGAAAGTGCTTAAATACTCTTCAAAAGGGGGGGAAACCACTAATTTGTGACTTTTGCTGATTTCTACATTGTAAATACTGCTACCATGATTGATTTCAAGATACTGACATGACCTCTCTGAATGAACAGAGTTGGCCAAGATCCAAGCCAACTGCAGCATTTGCTGACTTTGGCCAAACCTTGATTATCTTGATTGACTGGAAGAGAAGTATCATTTTGTCACAAAATATTTTCCCATTACATCTGTAAACCCATTACCTAATCATTTGGGTTTTTACTTTTCAACATATGACAATTCATTTAGTTTTCTAGTATACCTAGAACATGTGTATAAATCTTCTATCACCAGCCTAACATAAGCATTGATCTAATAATGAACCAAAACAGTATTAATAGCATTTAAATTTTAAAACTCAATTAGAAAAAAACAATACTTGGAATTCTGCTGCTATGAAATACTTTCACTGATTTTGGAAGTTGTAAATGATTAGTAGAAACCACAACATATTTGTTAAATCTTTTCATCAGAGAAGATAAAAATAATATTCTTATCTAGTGTTATTTCTAAAGGTACCTATTACAAAGTGCAGAATGTATCACTTTTTAAATAAAGTTTATTTATATATCCCAAAAATTACTTCATTGGAGAACAACATATCAGATATATTTCTAAATTCAAATATCATCTCAAAAACATCACATGCTATTTCAAAATTATTTGGGGTGGGGAGAAGAAGAGTTGAGAAAATTGAAACTAATTATAATTATAGTGTAAAATTTGATACTGGAGCTTCATATGAGATATTTGAGTATCAAAAGACTTGAAATTCTCTAGGTTATTTTGCAGTTTATGTCAAGCATCAGAACAAGAAGTTGACTTTTGAGGGGTGGGAGGCGGAGGGTGTATATAGTCTTCAAATAGAATTTCATCTAAAGAAAGTATTGTTTTTTAAAATGTGTAACCTCATTTCTTCCCTCTACCTAATTTGTGTATGTATGTATGTATATATGTATATACACACACACAAATTATATTATTGCAAATGGTTACTAGACTAAAGCTTTATGAGAACAACAGGTCTGTCCTCCTGGAGAAAAGAAATTCTGAAGAGGAATTTTGGAGCCAGCACCTGAGTCTGAATTGCTAAAAAAAATTACTTTCTCACCCAAAAGCCTAGGAAAGAAGAAATCAATGAGCAGATAGATGAAAAGAAATACATCCTTAGAGAATTCATGTCTCAACTATAGACTTTTATGCTGGATTTCTTTCCAGGTATTAATGAGAAGCACAAGAAGCTTAAAATTCTGTGAAGTTTATTTCCGGGAATTTTTGACACGTTTTACTTCTACTTCATGGCCATCAAGAGGCACATTGAATTAAGAACAATTGTAATTGAGTCAGTATCAATTTGTTTTCAAGTTTTTATTTAAAATCTTAACACTGTGTAACAATTGGTAGAAATTGCCAAAAGTAAGTTTGCCTTTTTATTCCTGCCCTAACAGCTGATCCCCAACCAACTTATAGTAATCACTCAATTAACATTAATAGATAGAATGAAAAGGAAGACCATCTCTAACCTCTAGAGTAAGATAAAGAATGCCAAAAAGGATTCCATCACATCACAAACACACCTAATGCTGCTTTTCAAACTATTTTGACCACAAACCACAATAAACACATTTTCCATTGTGACCCAGTACACACACTTGTGCGTGTATGTTGTACAACAGATGAAGCTAGACACCGAGGAATTGCAGAAAGCAGGTTCATTGGCTGCAGCCAGGTCCAGAAGGGAAAAAAGCTTTTGCAGTCATCAATCAATCCTTATGAACCCCGAGTTCAGAAAGTTTTAGAACTTTATACCCAGTGCTTAGGGGGAGGGGCTCAGAGGCTTCCAATCTGCAGAAGCCCATGTAACAGTACGTTTTTTTCCTACTGTTCTGGGCAACCGATTCAGGCCAAGGACACTATGAAAATCAGTGCCTGGGAAAGGGAGAGTTCTCCCCCTTGCCAGCTGGCTTCCTGGCCAATGCAAACGCCTCTGTGAAGGCCTTGGGTTAGTCTTTCTTATCGACCCTGCTTCTGTAAGCATACCCCCGCCTGAAAATCTTTTGCAGAAATTTTGCTGAGAGTCTAGGAACAAATATGGTGAGAGTCTCTGGAGAAGCTTAATTAAGATTTTCTGTAGGGGAGGTTGCCATTACATGTGCACATGCATATAAACATATATACATATTCCCCACTGTGAAAAATCGCTCCACTGTTTTTTATTGTTTCACTTTTTAAAATAATAATTATGACCACTAGTTGATCTCACCACTTGTGAAAAACACTGCTCTAAAACAATAATTACTATAGTTATAAAAATTACCTATATACATACCAACTTTCAGATATCAGAGCAGTTTACTGAATACAGAATTAAACACACTGCAGATACAAAGTATGATTAAGTGTAATCACTTAGCATTTATATGTCCTCAATTCCTTCCTTTAAAAATTTTTTAGTTGTAGATGGACATGATACCTTTATTTTATTTATTTTTATGCATAATGAGGATCAAACCCAAGGCCTTACACATGCTAGACAAGTGCTCTACCACTGAGCTACACCCCCAGCCCAAGCCCTCAATTCTTGCACAAACAAAATGGCTTCCATAGGAAGTATACAAGTGACAGATACACATAATAAACCTGTTTGTGTACAGAAAAAGTCATCATTTCTACACAAGAGAGTACATCGGACAAAGAAAGATAATCAGGTGCAGAATGAGTTGAGTTACCAATCCAGACTGGTTTTAAAGTTGTTGAAAGCATTCCCAAGTCCTGGCATCTTCACTATATGTTTTTGGCTTATGAGATTAGTCCTAGTATAACAAATTACTATTCCCTCAGTGGTCCTGGACAGAAGCTTTCTGGCTGAGCCTTTGGCACATTTACATTTCTGAGTGAGTATTAATATCCCCAAAACCAGATTGCCTTTCTATCCTATTTTGTTGCATGTGGATAAGTCATATGAACAGCTCCTTGGGAAGAAATGGAATTTGTGGGGAGGGGGAAAAAACATACTACTAAAATAAGCACATGTTTATTTTATGAGTAATAAAAACTGGTCAGAGCAATATATTGTAATGTTCCTTTAACATTTCTCGACTTTCTGGTCAGCAACATTCAAAGCCTAATATTTAAAAATTGTCTTTATGCCTATACCTGTGCACTGAATCTCTTCCAAATTGAGCAGTCAAATCTGTTTAATCTAAATCACTTTGCAAACTTCATTACTTTACTTGGCTTTTTAAAAATCCTATCAAATTTAATAAGGACATATCCTGCAGCTGGTTATCACTTAAATCTTATTATTTGGTCATTTAGATAAACCAAGGACAGATTAATCCTTTCTTTGATGGCGAATTAGGGCCTTTAAATGTCAGTGGAAACTTGACATGTATGTGAGAGCAAAAGCTGTGAAGCGTTTGATATTAAAGGGTTAATCAGATCATTTAGTCCTTGAGCTCCTTCGAGTGCTTTAGCTGGAAAGAAATTGAATGGTTTAGAAATGGTGTACTATGAAACAAATTATAAGTATTAGTGTACTTGAAATTTTCAAGAGTGCTTCATAAAAATCTACATGTACTCCACTATTCGTCTTATGGCTCTTACAATACCAGAAGTATTTGTTGAGATATAGGTCTATTGCACAGAAAGGTATAATTAATTTAGTTACAGTAGATCTACACCTTATATTTTGTTTTGTGCTTTCTGTTGGCTGTTGGAGAGTTGATAAGGTGCTTTCAAAGTCTTGATACATTTTCAATATGTCACAAGAGGTTGAATTGTAATGCACAAAGAGCTCTTTCAAATTTATAAGAAAAAGTCTCCAGTGTAAAAAGTAGACAAAGGATAAAAAAATAGTTCACAGAAGAAACACAAATTGTTCATTTAGAAAATAGTCTACTCAGATTCAAATTTTAAAAACAGTGAAGCAGAATTTTTTTTAAGATAATGAATACCTGTCTATTGGCTGGGTGTAATGACAGATCAACAAGTGAGATTAGATAAGAGGAAGAAATGAGGAATATATATATATGAAAAGAAACATACTTTTCATTACATGCAATGCTAAATATCAGGAAAACACAAGAGAATCTTCTGTGAAATAATTAGAAGCAATTAGGAAATTAACTTGAGTACTTCTAAAACATATAAAACTGTTAGGAGTTGAATTATGTCACCCAAAAATATAGTTGAAATCCTAACCTCCAGTACCTCATAATGGAATTGTATTAGGAAATAGGGTCTTTGCAGAAATGATACAGGAAGAAGTCATACTAGGGTAGGATGGACTCTTCACCCAATGTGACTGATGACCTAATAAAAAGAAAACATGAAGACACAGGGGAAAGGTCACATGACAACATAGATTGGAGTTACGTAGCTGCAAGCCAAGGAACACCAACAGGGTACCAGAAGCTAAGAGAGAGGCATGGAACAGATTCTCCCTAGAGCCTTGAGAAGGTATGACCATGATTTTGAACTTCCAGCGTCCACAAGTATGAAGATAAATTTCTGTTGTTTTCAGTCACCCGCTTTGTGGTACTTTGTTACTGCAGTCCTGGAAAAAAAGTACATAGAACCCAAAAGCTTTCCTGTATGCAGATGATAACCAAACATAACCCGCTAGACATTTGGAGGGAGAAAAGAGAGCCAAAGGTAACATTTTTAAAAATGACTTGTACCATATATGGAGAAATAATATTGTCAAAATGTTGCTTCTTCCTATGTCAATCTGCAAATTGAAAGAAAGTGTAACAGGGTTGGGACAAAGGGAAGTTTGTGAAATGACTCTAAAATCCAATTTTAAATATTTTTATACCGGCAAGAATATCTGGAAGGGAATAGGAAAAAGAGTAGTGATAGAAGGAAATCTCTCTGCCTAGTATTAAACCTTGTTAAATTATAGTAGTTAAATGTATGGTAAAAAAATAGACAAATAAAATGGAGTCCAAACATACACATTTAAAGAAAAATAATTGGAAATATATATCATTATACATGTAAGTTTATATGTGTGTGTGTATATATATATTTTTATTTATATATATTCTGTATATATATATAAATAAAAGGCCATTTCAGATTCCTGGGGGAAAGGCAGATCATGCAATAATTGGCTAGCTGTTTGGGGGGAAAAAGTACAACTGTCTCTCACCTCTCACACCAAAATAAATTTCAAACTAGTCAAAGATTTCAATATAAAAAGAAAAAAGCTAGAAGTTTTATTGGTGAAACTAATTAACAAAGAATTTTTCAATCAATACTATGCAGTAAGGATAGAGAGAAATAGGAAAAAATCGAATACACTGTTGGTAAGAATATATTAAAGATAATTCTTCTCAAAATATAAATGTAATGCAAGTATCAAAACTGGAGAAGATAAAGAGGAATAAATATGAGACTACTCAAAATCTTGAAAATGGAAAATGGCTGAGGGATAAAAGAAATAAATGTAGGAGACATTGTAGTTGGACATTGAAATTTAAAACACCCACACTGAAAACAGTAAACTGGCATAAGATTGACTGTCAGCAGAATAGACTGGAAAAACCCAAGCCATACCCAAGTATATACCAACACATAAATACCTGATAGAGGCTGCATCTCAAGTTAGTGGTAAAAGTATAGATAATTTTTATTCCAATAAATGGAATTAGGAAAGCAGGTTACTGTCTGAGAAAAATAAAAATAGATTTGTCTTATCCCACACAATAAAAAAGGCTTAAGTAAAAGGAAAGAATTAAATTTATGCAACAAATACTTGAGTCTCTATTAGCCAGGCACTATTCTAGTGCTAGACCACTGAGCAAGACAAACATCTCTGCTTTTAACATAAAACTAATGGAGGTTGACTATAAATAAACAAGGAAATATCAGTAGCATTTTCTGTGTGTAGAATTAAGACAAGACTGTGTGCTGGAGAAGAACTAGGTGATTAGAGAAGGCTTTTCTGAAGAGGTGACATTTAAGCTGAGCTCTGAATCAGAATCTCAACCGAGATGCACATTCCAAACAAAAGCATAGCAAGTGTGAAGCCTAAGAGAAAGAAGTAGGTGAGATCCAAGAAAAATAGAGACCAGTGAGACTGGAGTGAGTTGTAGGGGAATGAATAAAATAATTTGTAGGAGTTTGTAAGCCACGGAATTGAGGTCTCATTCTAATAAGATGCCACAAAGATTTTAAGTGGCATAACTTAATAAGCATTGTTTAATGCTCTTGTCACTTTGTAGAGACTGAGTCATAGAAGGTAAAAATAAAAGAAGAGACAGGCAGCTGCAATTAAATGTAAAAAAAACAGAACACATAAGCCAGGTGTGCAGTGCATGCCTGTTATCCCATCTATTCAGGAAGCTGAAGCAGGAGGATTGCAAGCTGGAAGCCAGCCTAGGCAAGTTAGTGAGACCCTAACTTTTTATTTATTTAAAAATAAAAGGCTTTTTATTTATTTAAAAAAATAAAATAAAAGGGGCTAGGGATGTAGCTCAGTAGTACAGAGCTCCTAGTTTCAATCCCTAATACCAGGAAACACATCTGCGTGCACTCAGAATATTTTACTTACTATTTAATCTTCAAGTGGAAAATCAATTTTTAGAACTACAAAGACTACTAGATTTTGCTAAACAAAAAAATTATTTTGCTAAAAGAAAAAATGAAACTAATTACATAACAAGCATCAAACTGGGGTAGAAGATTAATGATTTAGTAGAAGGCTAGTGTTCTTAATATAGATAAAGGATATGGCTGGGTGTGTAGCTCAGAAGTTGAAGGCTTCCCTAGCATGTACAAGACCCTGAGTTCTATCCCCAGCACAAAAGGGAGGGAAGGAGGGAAGAAGGAGAGAGGAATGGAAATGGGTAGGCCACTTTTAATTTGTTGTCATCCCCTACTCTAAGTTTGTATCTAGTTGTTTTTATTGGGAATTGTGAAGAGGGAAAGATTCATCAAGTTCTTCCCAAACATCTTCTTTTTTCTAAAACTTAAAAAAACAATCTTCTATCTGTATCCTCTATCACCCACCCACTCCATTTACACCTGAACTTTATTGTGCTTCATTCCTCACCATACATACAATTTAGAGTATTGTTTGGTTCCTATTTTGTAGGTCAAAGGGTATAACATAGTGGCTTAATTAGATACAAGTAAAAGCTAATATTACATGCTGCTTCATGTGCCTGCGTGTATCTAAGGACAGTTGTGATGAGAGTGATTAAGAACCCAGATTCTGGAGCCAAACAGCCAGAGTTCAGATCCTGAGTCTACCACTTACCAGCCATATGACATTCAGCAAATTATTTAATTTCAAAAATAAAACTGAAACAAAAACCAAGAGAGGATGAATGTTTGCCTGGACCAAGAAGGCAGACACAATGGCTTCTTTCTCCTTCCACTGGCACCGAATTCTAATTAAATTTCCCAGGGTGTGGGGATCTACCCAGAGAAAGAGAGTAGTGCTTACGATGGATTTTTTATTTTATTTTTATATTATGGAGATAGGGGGTTATTTATGTTTTCAGGGTGATCTCAAACTCCTTGGATACTCCCACCTCAGTCTCTTTAAGTAGCTGAGGCTACAGATAAGCACCACTATACCCAGTTTGAGATGGAATTTGGAACAGCATTAATTATTGTGAAAGTGAACTAAATATATTCTGAAGGCATGTGATATCTGCCAAAGGGTGGGTTGAAGAATATGAGGCAAAAATGTAGGTATTTTAGAAGTAATTGGAATCTGCTTATTTAAAAAAAAAAAAAATGCTCTTAGAGCTGGGCATGGTGGCGCATGTCTGTAATCCCAGCCCCTTAGGAAGCTGATGCAGGACAATCAGGTATTCAAAACCAGCCTCAGCAAGAGAGAGGCACTAAGCAACTCTGTGAGACCCTGTCTCTAAATAAAAAATACAAAATAGGGCTGGGGATGTGGCTCAGTGGTCAAGTGCCCCTTAGTTCAATCCCCAATAACCCCCAAATAAATAAATAAATAAATTTAAAAATATCTCCTAACAAAAACAATCTTATGGATCAGTAGGAATGGACAAATAACATGAATCATCAATACACAAAATGAGAAATACAAATGTCTAACAAGTTTGAGTATTTTTGGTCAGTCTCATGAATAAATAAATGTAAATTTGAATGAGACTCCTCCCCCCCCAATTAATTTGACTAGGAATTTTAAAAATTCTTATATAAAGATGGCAAATTTGGAGGTAACAGACACTCCAACATGCTATGATAGAAATAGAACTAAATAGGCAATAATAATATAATGCCTTAAAAGTATGCATTTCCTAAAAACATGAGGTGAAAGACTATTGACAAACTATAATTCTGAATGGTTTGGGTTGATAAGAATTAAACTCACTGATTGATTTTCACATCACCAATAAAAGGGATAGCCAGATATCACATGACTCCTAATTGAATACAAGAGAAAGAACATAGCACTGTCTTTGAAATACTTTTGCCCAGGTATCAAACCTAAAACTTGGTAAGACTATAGATCAAACAATATTTAGTACACAGGAAATGGTGGGAATGGAAGAACAGGTTAGATGACACTGCAGGGATGCAATCAGAACACCCAGTATAGAAGTAATTTATGACAAAGGATATACCCCACCCCCTCAATCTTTCAGTACTGAGGATTGAACCCAGAGGCACTAAGCTACATCCCCAGCCTTTAATGTTTTTTATTTTGAGGCAGGGTCTAAGATACCCAGGCTGCCTTTGAACTTGCAGTCCTCCTGCCTCAGCCTCCCGAGTCACTGGGATTGCAGGCATGTGCCACCATGCCCAGCACAAAGGACATGTTTTCTTGAATACTCTCAAGTATGTCGATATTGTTTGGAATTGCAACTTGGTGAAATACTTTTTTTAAAAAGTGTGAACAATGAATAATTGATAATGTTAATGAATTAATTTTAATTTGTTAGTTGTGATAGTTATTGTGGTTATGTTTATAGAAAAGGGTCAGGTGGTCCATATATTAGGTATTCTACTGAAGTATTTATCAAATAAATTATAAGATAGTTGAGTTTTTCTTTAAAATAACCCAAGCGTGGAGTGGGGAAGTCATAGATGAAACAAACTGTCATTTTTAATCAGGATTTTCTTTACTTACTGATGAGATTTAAGAGTTCTTCATATATGTTGGGTAACAGTCCTTTATCAAATGTGTGTTTTGCAAATATTTTTCCCAGTCTGTGGCATGTGGAGATGGTCTCATACTGTTTATTGAGCAAACTATCTTTGCTCTTTTGTTGAACATTAATTGGCCAAATTTATGTGAGTCTATTTCTGGGTTCTCTGTTCTGTTTCATTGGCCCCTTTTCCTTTCACCAATACCAAACTATCTTGATTATTGTAGCTTTATAGTAAGTCTTGAGGTTGGTAGTGTCATTCCTTCAACTTTGTTATTCCTCTTCAACATAGTGTTGGCTCTTCTGGTCTTCTGTGTCTCCACCTAGACTTGAGAATCAATTTGTTGATAGCCAAAAAATAACTTGCTGAAATTTTATGATTGTATTGAATTTATAGACATTCAATTGGGAATTGGGAAGAATGGACATCTTAACAATATTGAGTCTTCCTAGCTATAAACAAGGAATATCTCCTCATTTATTTAGTTATTCTTTGATTTTGTTCATCAAGGTTTTGTTTTCCTCATACGGATCCTGTACATATTTTGTTAGATTTATACCTAAGTATGTGTTTTTAGTTTGAAACTCTAATTGTTCATTGCCAGTATATAGGAAACCAATTGATTTTTGTATATTAACATGTATACTGCAAATTTCCTATAATCTCTTATTAGTTTCAGGAGGGTTTTTGTCAATTATTTTGAACTTTCTATATCTTGTCTACATTGACAACCATGTTATCTCTGCAAAAAGACCATCTAACTTCTTCCTTACCCTTTTGTTTCCTTTTCTTGTCTTATTGAATTAACTGTAATTTCTAGTATGATGTCGAAAAGTAGTAGTAAGAGGAAACATTCTTGCCTTCTCAGTTCTAATAGGAAAGCTTCTAGTTTCTTTCTATTAAATATAACATTCACTGTAGGGTTTTTGTAGATATTCTTTACCAAGTTGAGGAAATTCTAGTTTACTAAGTTTTTAAAATCATGAATGGGTGTAATTTTGTCATCCATGAATCATGTGTTTTTTCTTTTTTTAGCCTATTGTAATAAATTACATTAATTTATTTTTTTTTCTAGACCAGGGATTGAACTTGGGGGCATTCAACCATTGAGCTACATCCCCAGCCCTATTTTGTATTTTATTTAGAGACAGTGTGTCACTGAGTTGCTTAGTGCCTCACTTTTGCTAAGACTGGCTTTGAACCCGTGATTCCCCTGTCTCAGCTTCCTGAGCCACTGGGATTACAGGCATGCACCTCCATACCCAACTACATTAATTGATTTTTGAATGTCAAACCACCCCTGTATGCCTGGGATAAATCCCACTTTGTCATGATACATATTTTTATATATTATTGGATGAAATTTACTAATATTGTTTTGAGAACTGTTGCACCTATATTTATGAGAGATGTTGTGGTATTTTTAAGAATGTTTTTGTTTGAACATGATTTGTGGTGATGCTGGCCACATAGAATAAATTAGAAAGTATCCCTTCTGCTTCTGTACTCTCAAAAAGATTATAAATAATTGTTTGGTTGAATTGTTCAGTAAACGCATCTAGACCTGATGCTCTGTATTGTGGAAGCTTATTAATTATTGATTCAATTTATTTAATAAATATAGGCCTATTTGGATTATCTCCTTCTTCTTATGTGAACCAACCTCCTTTTAAATTACAGATATCTATTTCTTTAGGGTATATGTTTGAGATGATACAATCTCTGACAGAAATCACTATTCATAGATATTTTCAAATGTGTTTATTGGGGCATTGTGGTTATACATCATGGTGGGGTCCATTTTGTCATATTCACACATGCACATGGAGCAGCCATACATTGCTCCATTTCAGTCCCCAGTGTGTAATTTCCTCCATTCCCACTGCCCTCACATTCCCCTCCTCCACTCTGTTGGTCTTTCTTCTATTTATTTTTTAAATTCATACTTTATAGATACACATAAAGGTGGAATTCACTCTGGTATGTTCATATATGTACAAAGGATAATTTTGTCAATTTTATTTCTCATTTCCTCCCTGTTACCTTTCTCTTTTATCACCTTAAATCTCCCTCTTCTCCCTTGATCTTTCCTCTGTTTTTTTTTGGAATTCTCCCTTCCCACTTTCCCTCCTACTTTGCTCTAGCTTCCACATATGAGAGAAAATATTTGACCTTTGACTTTCTGAGTTTGGTTTATTTCACTTAGCATGATGTTCTCCAGGTCCATCCATTTACCAGCAAATGCCATAATTTCATTCTTCTTCATGGCTGAATAAAACTCTATTGTGTATATATACCATGTTTTCTTAATCCATTCATTTATTGAAGAGCACTTGGACTGGCTCCATAACTTAGCTTTTGTGAATTGCTCTGCTATAAACATTGTTGTACCTCTATCACTATAGTATGCTGACTTTAGTTATTTTGGGTAAATACCAAGCAGTGGGAATAGCTGGGTCATATGGTAGTTCCACTCCTAGTCTTCTGAGGAATCTCCATACTGCTTTACCAAGTGATTGTTCTAATTTGCAGTTCCATCCACAATGTATGAGCTTAGCTCCCCCACCCTACATCCTCTCCAGCATTTATTATTGTGTGTGTGTGCGTGTATATATATATATATTTCGTACCAGGGATTGAATTTAGGAACACTTAACCACTGAGACATATCCCCATTTTTTCTTTTCTTTGTATTTTAGTTAGAAACAGGGTCTCACTGAGTTGCTTAGGCCTTGCTAAATTGCTGAGGCTGGCTTTGAACCTGGGATTCTCCTGCCTCAGCCTTCCAAGCTGCTGGGATTACAGACATGTGCCACCATGCCTGGCTATTTTTTGTATTCTTGATAATTGCAATTCTAACTGGGGTGAGATGAAATCCAAATGTAGTTTTCATTTTCATTTCCCATATTGCCAAGGATATTGAATATTTTCCCCTGTATTTCTTCTTTTGAGAAATGTCTGTTTAATTCTTTTGCCCATGTATTGATTAGGTTATTTGTTTCCTTGTTGTTATGGTTTTTTGAATTCTTTATATATATTCATACATACCAGTGCTTCTTCCAGCAGAAGAATTGTACACTCTCAATCAACCGGGGCGGTTCCAAGATGGCGGCCTAGACAGTCCACTCTGCGCTAGGCTCTCAGGGACCAAGGCTGGAAGTGGTGGAGGCGCCGTTTTCCAGCCAGCTTCCTGGCATCATTCTGCGGCTCAACATCCCACGCAGGAATTTTGCTCATGTGTGTGTGTGAGCACAGGGCCACCGGGAGGCAGCGGAAGCCAGGAGGCGTGGCTTTGGCACCGGCTGGCAGAAAGCAGTTGCAGCCGGGGGCCTCGGCCCAGGGCTCCGGATCTCAGAGAGTGAGACTGGAAGTAGCACGGTGCCATCT